>MU966575.1:0-96254 GCA_036418165.1 Cooperia oncophora
GCGGCGGAGTCGGGCCCGCTCAGCAAATCCATTATTTATCTCAGAAGAAGACGTGCAGGCATCAGCCGGCAAAGCCGGCTGGTGACTAAATATTCGACATTATGCCGAGGTTACAAGAAGGGAGAACTTGGAGATTACTAGAAGACATACCGCAGAGAATGTTCTCCCTAGTGCGCGAAGCACTCTCCCTTCGACAAAAGATCGTATCCATCCGGCAATCCGTGAAGTTTCTTCAGCGCTGCAGATCGACCGGCGTGCTTCCTCGCTTCATTTTAAATAAGAAGATCGGCGCATGTTGTGGTTTGCCAGAAAATGATCCCTTGATAATGAATGTTACCGTTCTATTCTAGGGACTGCTATTAAGAGGAAACAATATGTACTGTATTCTTGTATTGCGAAGTGTAATGCAAAAGATGAAGCATGCCGACGTCTTCTACAGGAAAGAATTTGGATTAGGATTGTGGGTGGGTCCAGGGAGATTTGTGACATTGTTCGATCTAGAGCAAAAGCCACTCTTTGTGCGAAATACGACCGACTTTTGCGAACGCTTCAGGAGAACTCCAGTAGTGAAAGTGATAACGATTCTACCGACCACCGCTTTACTAACGATAATGCTCAAAATGACGATCGAACGGCAAGAGTCACTGTTCTAGGCGGCGCTCAGCTTTTTGCTAATGCCTTGAGTTTCCTCAGTCTCGGACCACCGTTTGCACCAGCTCGGAACACCAACGCAATCACTTCCCGTAAGGTTGTGGGTGGATTGCAGCGGTTGAGAGATCTACTGAGGTACAAGAGCAGGCGAGATAACAACATGCAGACTTTCTTGGCTCCTAATCAGAGACTGCTACCTACTGCCACCATTCCCACGTACTATCTATAAAGATCCCGGCCCAGTAGTCGAGATGATGTGAAGTTCAGAATCTTAGCATCAGGTGTACTGAGCACACTCAATCGATGCAGACGGCTTCACCATAGCAATATGTCTTATGAACAATGGCGAGGGTTCAGAGAAGTACGTGAGCTGAGATCGAACGGTACAATACGTGTCTCTGTTATCGACAAAGGTGGCGAGTTCGTCGTAATCCCACAGTCATTAGACCGTGAAATGACCGAACTCCATCTGCAGGATTCATCCGTTTATCATCGCGCCACCGTTAAGACTTTATGAGCCAATGTAGACGCCTCAATCGTGTGTGGATGACAGTGGGAAGATCTGCCGGAATTGATGGAAGTTTTTGACTAGGCTCAGACTTGACAAGCTTGCTTGTCCAGTCTTTTACAGCCTGTTTAGAATCCACAAACTCGCTCCTAACGATATGTTGTCAATGTCACCGGACACATATAAAATAAGACCTATTATAAGCTGCGTTGGTGGACCAACCGACCGGATATCATGGTACCTCAGCACAATAGTGAGCCAGTTGCTGACCAAGATCCCCACTCACCTGACCAACACGAACCAGTCCCTTCACCAGCTACACAGTTCGAATTTCGGGACTGATTGTGTAGTAGAGTCGTTTGATGTCACTGCACTTTACATGAACGTCCAAAACGAACAAGCACTGCAGGCATTGTCAGAGAAGCTGGATATGCATGTTGCCGCTATTAACACCTTTGGACTGAATAAAGTGCACATCATGACTCTGGTTGAGGAATGCTTACGCTGCAATATCTTCAAATCGTCAGGACGCTATTACTCTCAAGTCAGAAGCTTGGCAATGGGTAAGCGACTAGCACCAGTACTCGCGATCTGCTTTATGAGCAGAATTGGAGAACCAGTACTGGGTCGCTTTTTTTGATGTACTGCAGGTGACTGCTCTATTATAACATCAACTCAATCCGAAATGGATGAGTGCATCCGATTACTAAATGAGCAGTTTTCACTTATGTGACACGATGAAACTCTAGTGAGACTCATTCGCCCTTACTTGCACTACTGACACATAGCGTGAGCTAGGCTCCGCATGGTGGAACCTTGGTGAGTTGAGCGCAGTCATTACTGGGTTCTTCGACGGTGTTCGGGACGCGACGTCGGAAACGCTAGAGTGGGGAAGGCGCTTGATCGGGTAGGTGACAAATTGAAAGCTTCGAGCCATTTTCAGGCCTCTGAAGAAGACGAGAAGGTCGAAACGTCGGGCCAATAAAAAGGTTCTATCTAACCTCGTTTGGCAGAAATAACTAAATATTCGACATTATGCCGAGGTTGCAAGAAGGGAGAACTTGGAGATTACTAGAATCATATTTGCCTTTATTCGCTATTTTCGAAGCCTTATCAAAGAGTGCCTTCAAAGCTATGCACGCTCGAAGTTACAATAAAAATGGAGCCCATTAAGATGGTCGAAACCGCCTAATCTTGTCGAATTCTTTTTACTCAGTTTTTGACCTACCCAGATACGCATAGCAAAAATGAAACCCATTTTTGTGATCCTTGTATGGAGCCCAACAATAAGCAACAAAGCATTTCCAAAAAGGGCGCCACGACCTGAAAGACCTTCCTTGTAAGATAAACGTGGTATAACAGTGATGACGACAGTAGTACATTGCTGCGGAATCAAAATCTTTAAATAGTAAATCAAGTTTTTTTAGTAGCATTCTTCAGCCTTTAGCCTATCGAACGCTTCCTGTTGTAATTGAGTGTGGGTGGGCAGGACATAAAAACACACGACCTATATCCGACGATGCCACTTGCGAGCTACCCTTCATATGGAGCTGGCTGAATTTTTAGTCACCTCTCTAAAGAAGTTGATGATCTCACTGGTTCATGCACTAGGGTAACCACTCTTGCGCTGAAGGATGGCCGACTGCACTTTCAAAACTATGGCAATCGCTGGCAACGGCTCTGCAATACACAGCTTCCATGATATCCTTGAGCAAAATGCATGTAGCGCCTTGGGCCACCTCAGCAAGAAAGGATCCACGGTGACAATGTGTCTTACATGATAGTAAATCAATTCAATCTTGACATATCACTACAGTTTGTAAAAATTCGAAGTTTCCTTCACGAAAAGGTTTTCACTTCTGCAACCACTCACCCAGTTCTGGCAAAATTTGCCCAATAGCGCATAAACCTGCTGCTGAGCTCCTGCTCTTCAGTAGAGTAGTTGAATTTCTTATTAAAAGGTTCGCCGAAAATGAAATTGATTTCATAACCGTGCAAGCAACCCATCCACTCCGGCCACGTTTGCGCAGTCGCCCTGCAAAGTTGTCACCTTCAACAAATAAAAACTTGAAGCAGGGAGAATCAGCTGATTCATCCCATCATTTGCAGTGAGGCATACACTCTTGCACATGCCTTGAGGCGGTGATCCCAAATTTGGTACCAGAAAGGAATAAGCGAAAGCAGTCTCAGTGTAGTGGGAATGCGCGTTGCTTAGGCGAGAGCGCACGGGTTCCGCTCTCATATGCAATTGTGTCTTTTCTTAAGCTTAGTGCGAATTTGGAAAGAGCATCTCTTGTTCGTCGAAATGCAATATTTTGCGTTGGAAAAAGCAAACACTATAGCTCCGACCCGTAAGTTCTCTTTGCAAATACATCGAATGCCAATAGTATACGAACACATGTATCATCCTTCCACAACATGATCGCAGCAACATATCCTTGCACAGCCAGCGCGGGAACAGAGTGACATTGATTACAATCACAGTGTGCAATCCTTGCAGGAGAGGTAGTACCACAATTCTGTTTCAAAGTGACAGGGAGTAAGATATCTCGCTGCATAATGTATGTTCCGTTGTGGTTTCCGAGACTATGGGCAAGCATTCACTTTCTATATTTTGAGTTGTATGAATGTTTCACGACAACAAAGAGTTTCTCCCCCGTTATTTATCCGTACTGCACGCCTTTTTAAGAACACCACACACCCCATCTTTTCAGAGGTGTGTGGTATTCTTGAAAGATCACACACCTCCGGAAATCTACTTCACACCTATCATGCCTCTTGGGGAGACTTGCCTGTGGGGTCGCCTAACTTAATTGCTCTCTCGCTCGCTCCTGACCTTCCCTCTACTTGACGATTACATCGTAATAACTGATTATTTATTGCTGATCCTTTAGCAAATTTTAAAGACTAAGAAGTATCAGGTTGACCCATAAGTAATGGCGTTTTTTTTGTCACACAAATTTTAATGGAAAACGACAAATGTTGCCACTGTGTTCTACACTGTGTTATAGATAATTTTCCGCATTAGATAGTGTAATTCCCTTTTTACTATTTCCCGACTTATTGCTAGTATTTTTACATTACTAGTATTTATACAGTAATATGTCAATTTTCATTTCATTGAAAGGGAATTCGGGTCGACCCAATAGTGAGTTTTCGACAACCACTTTTTTAATTTTATCTAGGCTATCAATCTATAGAAAAGGTCCAAACCTTGCGATATATATGACCAAAGAAAGATGCGTCTTATGACAGCTTGAAGTTGGTTCAAGCGATCAATAGCTGAGAATTCGGACCTTGTAAAGAGCATTGCGTAGGGAGCTCTTGGGGAATGACTGCCTGCAGAACCTACCTACTTACTTTCGAATGTCTAACATCAATTGAGGGTGGTGGTTGATAATGACGAGGAAGCATTCTATGACCTATAGCGATCCCTCAATCTTTGGCATGGTTCTCAGTTAATAAGGTAATTCCGTAAGCTGTCAGTTGGACAAAATAGGGCATTAGGTCCGATGCTTGTCTGTGAGGTCGAAACTGAAATCTTCGAATCACTCACAGTATTTCGTTACTAAGAGATATAGCCTTCCAGCCATATACTCATAGCTAGGCCCATGCGGTTTAATGGAAGAGAAAGGAAGAATTAATGAAAGAGGGGCTGTCGAAAGTGCTCAACTTCGTCGACCTGACACTCCAGTTTAAGCACTCAAATATAAGCGTAAAGAGAAAACTGAGGAAAACTAAGGAGGCCATTGTTTAGGCAAGGATTCCTCTGTAAAACGGAATGAAACTCAATGGCAAAACTTTTCTTCTTCAGCGCGATGCGATATTTCGGAGGGGGGGGGGGGGAAACGCCGATTACTTACAGGCCGACGCAATACAATGCGAAAAACCTGAATAACATAACACTCAAAGGTGAAAAGCATGTCAAAATGAAACACACAAATAAAGCATAGATGGTAGTGTTAGTAACAAATCTAGACATTTTTCAGCAGCATTTCAGTGTTTAGATCAGTTGGGATACCTTTCGTGGTGAAAACAATAGGAATTTTATCCAGTACATGCCCTTCTCTCCCATTTAAATTGTGGCAATTGATGTGTACGTCTGCATTTCAGTTGCTGTTACTGGTTGAGTGTGCTCTTGAATTTCAAATTCATCGAAGCATCTTCTTATCTGACATTTCCTACTTTTACTTTTATTTTTGCCATCTACTTTCCATGTTGAGTTTGGCTCAATTGTGTCTGTCAACGAGAGGTCAGGGTAAGCGAAAGAACAACTGAGTCAGGCGACCCCACAAGCAAGTCTCCCCAAGAGGCATGATAGGTGTGAAGTGAGATCTTTAAGGAAGTCCTACGCCTCATTTCCAGCTTTGTCTACTTATAATTGCCCACCGGCCAGCGCCGGCATTTGAGCACCCACCTAACATCCGGCTTTTCTTTTATCTGGACAGATGGTCAACATTCTTTGACCATACCATAGTATCATACCTGCTATTTTCAACACTATTTGTATGGAATGGTGGTGAGGAGCCTCGATCAATTGGAAAGATGTGAGAAAAGCCGGGTGTTAGTCGGGTATTTGATGACACGAAAGCAGGTAGGCACGATGGAGACACGCCCCGCAGGGCCAGACCGTATCATAGAGGTTTGGAGTGCTTTGAACCGCTTTAGGAATTTCCAAGACTGACTTCTCCCGCCTCGCCGCGCGCTCTGCTCATAGCGGGTGTGCCTCACACTTGTCGATCGATTACCCCTCGCTGATCTTAGGCTACTTTTTCCCGGCGTCTGGAGTGTTCTCGAACCGTTTTATGAGTTTCGTTACATCTGCCTCCGCCCACCCCGGTGCACGCTCCGCCCGCGACGGGAGTGCTTCGCACTTCTCAACATGTGATCACTTGGAGGCCACTTTTTTATGCCGTTTGTAGCGCTCTAGAACCAGACTACGATTTCATTCAAACTGGTACCTCGTGTTAAAAGGCATGTTCCGCCCAGGCCCAAACATGGTGAACTCTTGCCAGATGTTCATCATCGTCATGGACTTTTCTGCTATCTCCCACCTTTTTCGGGAACCGAGTATCGACCTTTGTGGGAACCACGGCCCACCACAAGTATTTCTGATGTGTCTCCTCTTTTTGGTCTGTCAGCCCTTTGTCAACTTTATTGCACTGTTCCTCCATCTCGGGACTGCTCTGGGACCGAGTTATGATTTTTTTCAGTGAGATCGCCAAATTTCGGCGCACGCTCCGCCCACCGTGGGAGGGGCTACTGTGGATTATATTTGGCCTAGCCGATTATATTTGGTAGGATAATGTCTGATCATGTTGGTGGGTATTTTTGGTGCACATGCTGGCAAACCAAACTTCTGTCCAGCGCTGCTCCCCGTCTAATCCGGTAGGTGCACCTGAGATTGACTAAATACGGGGAGTTTGGCATTGCTCAGCTATCAGAACAATAAGGCTAATTTTTCTGTACAAACTTTTTCTATAAAGATTACTTGGTGCACTGTTTTCCACATTGATTTCTGACACTGGAGCCAGTTTGGGGCACAACCACTCTCACCAAAGACCATCCAGTGAAAAAGGTAACAGGCTTACCTTCCAGGATCATACGAAGTTGTCGAAAAAAGCGAAAACGCATTCGCGTCAGGACCCCATACCATGTCCTCCCGCTTACAAGTGACGTGCATGCTCACTGCACCATAGGCTGCTTTCATTCCTCTCTTCTCTGCTGTGATTGTGCGAATACAGGAGTCAAGGATACGACATTGGATGGAAACTTAGTGATATTTGAGGAAATCCCTCTGCAGCTTCTGCAAATAGATTCGAGGTCAACGCTTCAAGGCGAGTATAACAGTACTCGGTGCATTTCACAGCTATAAGGTAAGTGCATTGCCTGCGACAAAGCGGCAAACGGTGATTTTCTTAGCATGACTGAATGATTTCGCATGGAAATAAGCTCGGTACCCGAATTATTGTATCATTGACAATTACTAGCATTTTAAGTTTTATTTGTTATATTTTTTCGGTATTTTGCATGGTCATCCAATCATAAGATCACCCCAAAAATGCATTTCTACAACGCACGAGAGCCAAAACCAGGGAACAACTTATAGGGTTTTCTTGTGGAATCCTATGAGTTGTTCCCTGTTACAAGTACACTACTACACTTCCTAGTCGATATGTCTCATCCGCTGTCTCTCTAAGCATAGAGCCATAGAGGATAATACCATGAAGAACACTTTTGGCTGTTAATTTATTCTTTTATTGCTTTGAGGAGCGCAAGACTGTACGGCTTCTTCACAAAAGACTGCACGCCAACGAATGGGTATGCCCTGAAAAGTGGTTTTATTCTCAAAATGACATGGCTGGTCCAAAAACCTTGATTGTGCGCCAAGATGAGTGTATTTGGAAAATGGTTCATCGCGAAGCGAGGTTGACGTGGCAATCTTGTCGTAAGTGATGATGGCCAAAATATTTACTCATCACTCACATACAGTGTTGAACGACGATCGGTCCGAAAGTGCTGCTTTCACGCTGCTGGAAGTTTTCATCTTGTGTCACATTTCATAAGCAATAGCGAGGAAGGATCAGAAAGCCATTGCGCTCATTGGCTTCACCACATTGCGTCACGACGTTAACAAGCACAAATGTTACACAAAAATGCTTTAGAGTGACCACTTCCGAAGAAATCAAAGAGCACACAAACATCAGGGATAACGTCATCGACAGTGCATTTGTGAGACCTACGACGTGACCAATCGGCCACGCTTTTTCACTCTCTTACGGACTCTCTTACGCCACTAATTCGTACCGAATGTGAGTATGCTCTTTTTAGAAAAGTCTCCGAACTTTGTTCTGGGAGGTACGCTGCAGATATGGGTAGCGATTTCATAATTCCCCTTCAACGACCTCTTAGTCGGCATACATCTCATTTCAAATAGCCAATTCGACCTACCATCCTTCCCTTGTTAGCAGTCCATGGTGCTGAAGTTGATCTTTACTAAGCAAATTAGAAGACAATTTTAAACCAATCATCAGACATTTATAAATAACCTCAGTGCATCCAGTTCTTCCCTTTGTCAACTTTACTGCACTGCAGGTTGAGTTCTACAACCTCCGTGTCTGTTCCCATGTAGGATTTTTTCTCAACGGTAGAAGAATCCCGAGGGCTGTTCCCAGTGTTCCCAGTTATTTGATTTAGACTTTCACTGAACTGAACGTGTAGGAAAATACAAAGCGGACAGCTGTAAGAAGAACGAGCGACATCAGAAGGCGAGCAGTGAGGGAGGAAGGTTTACGAACCCCCGTTTTCACTAATCACTCTTTCATCACAAAAGGCTGAACCTAATAAGATACTGGATAGAAGTATTCTACATCACAATCGCTGGATAGGTGTAGCAGCCATATAGTACCATTGGGTTGTGTTTCAAACGATAAAAAGATAAGCTTTAGTGGCGCTTTGATGGACACCAATACCTCCGGGTTGATTCGTTAGAGCCGTCTTCAACCCTGAAGCGGTTTGTTTGAGCAAACATCGTGGTCTGGGGTGCACTCCGTGATGTTGCCGCGCTGAAAAGTGCCTTCTGGACCTCCAGTTTGCACCAAATGAACTATTTCCAAATAACTTCGACGAAAAAGGGTTCGAGAATAGCAGTGTTCAAATGTCCAAAGAAACTAGAAATGAAGCTGCGCCGGAGATGTGTATTTCTCGCGCAGTCTCAAGCTTTTTATAACAAAATTTCAACTGGGGGATTCATCTATATGGTGGGCATGAGGAGAAAGCGGTGAGCTCCATCAGAAAAGGAAGTCGATCACTACTTTCTCATGCCGAACAAGTGTACGCTGGAATGCTTTATTACCCCTGACGTTCCGACAATCTCGTCGTTTTCAAAGGCCTGAAAGCATACCGAAACTAGTGAAATACTATCTATCCTATTCAACACGGACCCATCGTTGAATAGGGGCAGCTCACAAGGAAAGGATGTTCGGTCGAAGTGGCCGTTCGAGATGAGATGTATACCATCTGATGCGTTTCTGGTAGCTGATTACAAATCTGCATTCCGTATCTGCTCTACGATCCTCTGAGCAGAGTTGTGCAGGTTTTTAACCTGGTCACCCCTATTTTCATCATGTAAGGAACAAGAAGACTGTGACGCTGAGAGCGACTGTGACGCTAGAGAGGACGAAGGTGTGCAGGAACCCGTAGCGCACGACGTCCAAACAGTGGGATAACCATGGGCTATACACCACTTAAGGCCGGTGGCACTATCCTCGACTAGAATCCTAGTGGGTGTTGGCATATTTCCGCTGAATTTCAAACTTCATTGGTAACTGACGGTCGTGATCTGACAATCACTTTTGGTGGCCTGGTGCCAGTTTGGCGACACAGCATAGCGCAACGAATGATGGCACCGGGACGGAACGAAAAAGAATGACGGCATTTAGAAGTGTCCCTCAAAACTCTTCCAGAATGAATCCATTCCTTTAGAAGTAACGTAATTCGGCAAGATTAGGTCCCTACGGTCCCCAGTAATTCGGCAAGATAAGGTCTACGTAAGGATGGTTTTAAGAACTGCAGGGAATATGTTCAAAAAATGCAAAACAATCCTCTAGCCAAGGATGAGAACCATTGACCCCCAAACATGAGACCGATCGCTTATCCACTAGGCCATCGCAACACGTATGTTGGTCAATCACGCATCGTTTTTATACTTGTTGAGTACTGGGAGGGTTGAACCGTACAGCCCTGGTGGTGAGCCCTCCAAACCTCCATAAATTTGTTCGGAGAATCGTTTAGCAGATTTGGAAAGCAGATTCGAAATCACTGTCCAAAGACGTGTTGGTCGGTATACATCTCATTTCGACCTACCATCCTTTCCTGGTCAGACCAAGGGACTGCAGACTGCAGACTTGTAGAGTCGTTCGACGTGTCTGCGCTCTACACCAACGTCAGCAACAACGAAGCTCCAAATCAGTCTCAGAATTGCTTGACGAGCATGTAAGAAGTATGATAACGTTTGCATTGAGCAAGACGCAAATGATGGTCCTCACTAGAGAGTGAACTGCAATATACCATGTTCACTCACTGCAATATACCATGTTCACTTCAACTTTTCACGACTTCTCAAACCAAGCACGACTTTTCGAACAAAATTGACGACCTTTCAAACCAAATTCAAGACTTCTCAATATGACTTTGAGACTTGCTCGAACATGCTACACTAGGGATTACCGCAGGACCTTCCCGACAGCCACGCCGACTTTTGAAAAATGCCCCATTTCAGCAGGTCAGAGCCTCTGCTTTTAGGTGAGAGGGTAATCGTCACTAAAAAAGAAAAGAAAGCAGGCAAGAAACAAAAGTTGCCTAAGTTTTGCTTTTTGTTGTTGACCCTCTCACCTGCAAGGGGAAGCTCTGACCTGCTGACTCGGAGCATTTTCAAAAGAGGGTGAAGGTTCCAATAGTGGGTGGGGCTTCCTGTAGCAGTTAAAAATGTGAAACTTTCAAAGAAATATCATAATTCCGCAAAAACAAGTAGAAGTATGCGTGGTCAGAGTGGCGGATCTCAATGTGAGAGTGAAGAAATACACGTCTATGAGTACCCTCGTTGTGTAAAGAGTGGATGTGAAATTAAGGAGGTTGAAAAAAGGTGTGAAAATTCGAAATTTGTGGGTGTGGGCGCTAAAGTGGGTAGAGTTTCCCATGTGCCAATATACAGTCCTTCTCAGTTAGTGTGTACATATAGGCGTTGTAACAACAGTACAGAGAAAGTCACGGAAGCAGAGGCTATGAAATAAAATTTCAAAAATCACCTCCTTGCTTGAAATGTGATAGCGGTTGCTGGGGAGGATTTGTAGTAGTGCTTAGTGTGGCATGTTCAAAAATGTTTGAAGTTTGGAAAGTCTTGAATTTAGTTCAGAAAGTGGTGAATTTGGTTTGAAAAGTCGTGAATTTGAAGCGAAAATGGTGTATGTCCAGGTTGTACGGGAGGTACTTCTGACAGGCTAGAGGACTTGCAATGGGGCAGCGGGCTAGCACCGGTTCTCGCTGTCTGCTTTATGAGCAGAATCGCGCGCCGAGTGCTGTCTCGCTTACCCAGTCTGTACTGCCGCTACATCGATGACTGTTGCGTTACATCAGCTCAGTCAGAAATGGACGAGTTATCCGATATCCTCAACAGTCAAACGCAGTACATCTGGTTAACTCAAGAAGTTCCGAGCGAAGGTTGTCTACCATACCTGAACACTCAGATAAACTTATCAAATGACAGTTTGATGTGAAGTGGTAGAGGTATAGGAGAGAGAGCTCCAAGGACATCATTATCCACGCAATGTCGGCACGAAACATGTACAAAACTGCCATAGGGCTTGCACCGGCAGCGAGCAATTTAGGAGATTAGCCACCCAAATAGCTAAGCTTAGGTTACATAGCCTGGCAACAGCAGCGCACGCGAAGGACACCGAGAAGTTTTTCACACAGAGCTGAAATAAAATACATCTCCAGCTACGTTCATGTCGGACCACTTTACCGCAGTTATGCAACAGCGCCTCCGTAGGGCAGATCTGGCCAACAACCCAACGACGTTTTTTGGTAAAGACATCAAAAGGCAATATCAAACACCGGTTGGTCAGAAATCTCCTCTATGACCGACACTGCACCATGGAAAACTGCGTGATCTGTCCGTATGGGAAAGTCTGTGACTGTGCACAGTGGGCTGCAATTTATCAGATTCAATGTTTGACCGAAGCGCTACAGATATCAGTGAAACTAGGAGGCAGTATACGAGTAAAATAGCATCTGGCTAGCAAAAGACGGGAAAGTTTAGTTGCACCGCTTGGCAACCATAGAAGCGAAAATCATGACGGCTGTGATTTTGACGTTGAATGGCCGACGAAAATTATGTTGGTGCTAGAAAAAACTCTCAAGGCTTCCTGGATAAAGTCCCATAATCTATCTATGAACAACAGGAATGAATGTATCTCAACAAGTGCTGACTTCTTGCCGTACATTCCACTTTAATAGTGAGAAAGTGATGCCTTGCACGTGCGCACATACGTGTGAGCGACAGTGAGTCTCACGTGCTCTCACTTGCACCACTGTGTCAGTAGGGTTGAGCAAATCATTAGCGCTGATGGAATTGGCGAGGTGACTTATTGTTTGAAACTTTCTTTCCGTCTGCAATCCCTTGGTCTGAGTTGCAGCTATTTAACCCATTCATGACCAGGCGCGTTTTTCGAAAACGGCTCGTTCGGACCGGAACGCTTGCGAGCTCTCAGTAAGTGTCCACCACCAGTGGTGGACACGGTCCCTTGTGACCCCTTACAAAAAATTTTAGCACGGTTCAACTTTCTACTCCCGAAATCTTGTCTTTTACCGGACCATCGAGAGGTTATCCCCAGGTCACAAAAATGACATTCGTCTGTCCTCCGGTGCCATTTGGCGCCACTGTGCGCTAATTAAGTGCTATAGTCCCCTTCAAAAACCCGTGTAAGCTTGCATATTGAGGTGATTTGACATACTGAGGTGGCTGAAAACCTCCTGGTAGCAAGGCTTTGAGCCAAGCGGAAGTGAGTACTCGTGTTCAAAAGGTCAAACCAACTCAGGAAACGACTGCTAAGCCAAGTCTGCCTACATAGAAAGAAAGTTGGTCGAAAGTTGGCTTGGTTCCGGATGTCTGAGGCAGTAAAGAGTTGAGGAAGACTATAGTTTTTTCACCGGCGCTATTGGGCGCTGGGATCCACCTGCACTGGCCGTCACCTTTTTTCGCTAAAGTCGCAGCTGTTCTGCATTCGAGCTCAATTGGGGGGAGGTGGGGGGAAAGCCCGATCACAAATGAGACATTTTCAGAGCGCTACATGGCATGAGCGCCATGTAGCGCTCTGAAAAGGCTACAGCTTGGAGAGGGGAATGATTCCCTCCTTCTAGGGCAAGCTCAGCCTCAGCACCGCATTGATAACCCTTGTGCCCTACGCTAACGTTCCTGCTAAAAATGAATGTCATATCATTAATAAGAACAGCGAATAACCCTAGCATCCAAGTTCCCATCAATTTGGGTGGAAGAGCTGAGCGCCGAATTGGCGCCCATTGGCGCCAGTTGGCGCCGGAGCCTGTAGTGAAGGTCGTATTCGAAACCAGACCAACAAAAAGCCCCAGTATGTAACTTTTCCTGAAGTTTGGTGAAAAAAGGTAGTGGTGAGTTGGCGCGGCACCATTCCGGCGCCCCGGTATTGATGAAAAAAGTGGCGGCGCCAAATCGGCGTCCAATGGTGCCAAATGGCATTTAACACCGCCGGCGCCAGAAACGGACGTCGCATTCGTGATCGGGGCATTGAGTAACCCCTACCGGCAGTTCTTCAGCGGAAATATTTCTAGAGGTTTTCGGGCCCAGGTGCTGCTAGTTGAGTCCTGCCCGGGACCCTTATATCTGAAGATCTCGTTGGTTCACTAATTGCATGAATTAACAAAGGTGTGAAGACTTCTACCACTATGAAAAATGTGGAAGAACTCGAACTGTTTCTAAAAATTTCGTCAAAATCTCGTCCACCACATATGGTGCACATGGTCCGAAGTGGACATTTCGGTGTCCACCATCAGCGGCGGACATTGTCACGAGTGGGTTAAAAGCAGTTGGCACGATGATTTGGTGCTCGGCTTAAAATGCTAGTACGGAGCTATATAGTGGGGAAAATGGCGAAAGAACGGAGTGAAACGGTCAAAACCCTGCGAAGAAAGAGCATCCGTTCCCAATGTGTTTGTTGTAGGGTTTCGTAATGTAGGATCTGAATGCAATGGTATGTATAGAGATTAGAGATTATCCCATGCAGTATCCCGCTCAATGTACGGAGCATTGTAATATGACTATCCTTGTGTTTTTGTGTTGTCAGTTCTCTCCGGTTCAGTTCCACAATAAATCTGCTACGACGCGTACCAGCCGACGACAGCAGCAGAGGACCAAGAAGATCGTCCACTGCAGCTTCTTGCTAGAAGAAGGACTCCAGTCCCGGCTCTGCGCCTGCTCGAACTGTTGGTAGAGTCTTGATAACAGCGCCCGCTTTCTGCCCGGTCGAGCTGCTGAGTCGGAACACTTAGCCCCAGTGAGCCCTCAGTCGCTGTGCGCGTGATTGACATATCGATCACTTTTGACCTAACGATCGGATCACACTCAAAACTCGTATTAGGCGGTTATTGCAAACTGTCAGGTTCTGTGTTGACGAACGCATCGTCTAGCGAACCAGTACACTGAGAATGGATGCAGAAACTTTACGCACCATTCTCGACGCACAACCAAGGATGCAGCAGCAGATGTTCAGCGAGCTGACCAATCGCATGGAAGCAATGGTCACTGCATCGCACTGATCAGTTGCGACAGCTCCCATCTCAACAGCCGAATTCGTCACGAACTCGCTCTCATCACGTCTCCGAATTCGTCTACGATCTTGAAAATGGCTGCACATTTAAGTCTGGTACAATCGATACGAAGGACATTGCGAAGGACGGAGCCACGCTAAACGACGCAGCGAAGGCTCGGTTAATCGTCTCTAATCTCGACGCCGTCACATACGCACGGTTCACGAACCACATCCTCCCAAAGAGGGCATGCGACGTTGCCCTGGAAGACACTGTGGCAATATTGAAGGACCTGGGCCACAATACGTTTTTGCGAGACGCTACGTATACCTGAAGACTCAGCGAAATGAAGAGAGCTTTCGAGACTATACCGGACTTGTCAATCAACGACACACGATGGCCGAATTCAACGACGTCACTCCAGAGCAGATGAAATGCTTGGTATGGATCAGCGGATTGGTCGCCTTTGAAGATACCGACATAGGAGCACGTGCTCTTCGCAACATGGAAGACAATGCAAGAACAACGCTAAAGGAGCTCGCCGCTGAAATTCAACAATTCCTCGACATTCGCCAGGATGCCGCACTACTCGAGCGAGCCGCTCTACCTCATGTCAACGCTGTCGACTCACACAGCCAGAAAGGGAAAGATCGCGAGCCGCTCTCACCTTGTTTTCGATGTGGAGCAAATCACTGGTCAAGGGAATGTTCTTTCCTGAAGAAGACTGCCAGGACTGCAAAGCGACGGGCCACAAACGAGGATTCTGCAAGAACTCTAAGAGGAAGAGGAACCGGAACCGCAACGGAGGCGAAGATTCACCAACAACGTCGTTATCGCTTCATCTTACGCTGATAGCGTCTCTGTGCCATGCGTCTGCCGCCCAGTGGAAATAAATGGAAAGACGATACGCATGCGTCTGGACACTGGAGCAGACGTGACTTCACTGAGCAAAGCAGAGTGGATTGCTCTTGGTCGTCCGAAACTACAGCCTCCTCAACTGACACTGAAGTCTGGCAAAGACAAGCGATCAAAGTCCGAGGACGCTGCGACTGCAACTTCGTCATTGACGGTCACCGAGTACGAGGTACCTACTACGTAGCCGATACGCCATCGTTATTGGGCCTAGAGTGGATTGCCCAACACGAACAATTGTTCTTTTATCCGACGGAAGGATCGATCTACAACTTATCATCGAAGATGCTAAGCACACTGAACACTTGTCTAACTACGCGCTTGACGAAAAAGCTCCCAGCTGTCTTTACTTCTGGCCTGGAAAGATGCACCAAATCGACTGCTAAACTTGTGCTGAAGCCCAATGCGAAGCCTGTTTTTCTAAAGGCTCACCCTGTTCCATACGCCGCTATGCCGAAGATTTCGATCGAAATTGATCGTCTGCAGTCTACACATGCCCTGACGCCCATCGATCACTCAGAATGGGCAGCACCAATCGTCGCCGTTCAGAAGAAAAATGGGTCGATCCGACTATGAGCAGACTACTCAACTGGACTGAACGACGCACTGGAACAGCACCCGCACCCACTTCCAAAGCCAGACGACATCTTCACGAAACTCAACGGAGGACGTTACTTTTCTCAACTCGACCTTGCCGAAGCATACCTCCAGTTGGAAGTGAACGACGACTCTAAGAAGCTGCTGACAGTCAATACGCACCGTGGACTCTACCGTTTCAATCGACTACTGTTTGAAGTGAAGCCCGCACCTGGCATCTTACAAGAGTGCATGGACGCACTCATTGCTGGAATAGATGGAACTGCCGCCTATCTCAATGACATACTGGTCACTGGCAGCACCATCGACGAACACAACACTCGACTGGAAGCAGTGTTCAAGCGAATCCAGGACTACGGATTCCGTGTTCGGCTCGACAAATGGACATTTCTACGGCCAGAAATCACTTATTTCGGGCTCGTCATCAACGCGCAAGGACGACGCCCTGATCCGGACAAGATCAAATCCATACAGAAGATGCCCGCTCCAACAGACGTCAGCAAGCTTCGCGCTTCTCTAAGACTCTTGAATTTTTGCGGCAATTTCGTCAAAAAACTGCATGCATCGATCTTCGTGCTCCGCTAGTCGCCCTTACAAAGAAGGATGCTGCCTTCATGTGAACACCGGAGTGCAAAACTTCCTTCAACAAGATCAAGGCAGTTTTCAGCTCGGGTCTCCTGCTGACTCATTACGATCCGGATCTGCGGACCGCTACGGAAGCCGATCGACTGAGCCAGAAAGTGATCGACTACAATAAAGCCGGCAAATGGCCCAAAGTCAACCGCGACTTTTCTTAATGGCACTACTACAATCGCAGAGACGCTCTCACAACAGTCACCAGATATCTGCTCACCGCATCCCGCATAGTGATTCCAAGATCACTACAACATCGCGTTCTTACAGCACTCTACGAGGCTCATCCAGGACAAAAGCGGATGAAGATGTTTGTAAGAAGCTACGTCTAGTGGCCGACACTGAATGCTGACATCGAACACATGGTCAGGACCTGCTCCAAATGTGCTTTAGTTGCCAAGGATCCCGTCAAAGCTGAACTAATACATTCCTGGCCAAAAGAAACCACTCCATGGATGCGAGTGCATGGTGATTTCGCTGGACCGATGGAAGGACAATATTACGTGAGATTCGTGGATGCCCACTCCAAGTGGCCTGAAATAGTCCAAATGTCAACAATTTCTTCGTCAGCCACAATTCAGTCAATGATGCACAATTTCCTCCGCTTCGGAAATCCGGCCACACTCGTCACGGACAATGGAATGCAGTTCACATCCTCACAGTTCACTTTGTTCTGCCGTTCGCGAGGAATCACACACATTCGCACGCCGCCGTTCCATCCGCAGAGCAACGGACAAGCGGACTGCTTTGTGTGTACCTTCAAGCGAGAACTCACCAAGTTGAAGGGGGAGTAACCTAAAGAGGACGCACTGCAGACATTTCTGATGGCTTACCGCTCTACGACATGCCATTCCACACCAGATCAGCGATCACCAGTGGAAGCCTCCACTGGACGCCGACTGCGGACCGAACTTGACTTGATGTTGCCACCAGAAGACGTCACTATCGGAGCACGAGATGTTAAGATGGAAACTCATTTCAATCGTCGAAATGGAGCACGACGCCGCAGCTTCAAAGTCAACGACGCCGTTCATGTAAAGGATTGCCGAGGACCAAAGCCTTCCTGGATACCTGGAATTATCGTTCGTGGAAAACACGTTGGAAACACCACCTACGTCGTACGCTGTGGAAGCAACATATGGCATCGACACGCGAATCAGTTGCGATCAAGGATCATCACAACAACGACAAACGCCTTTATGGAAGTTTTCGATGTACCGGACATCTACCGAACTGCCTCATCCATCACGACGTGTCCGACGACATTAACGCCGACTCCAGCTGGATCCTCAAAGGTCCCGATACGTGTTAACTTGAATGGGGAGGTGTTGTAGGACTCCGTAACGTAGGATTTGAATGCACTGATATGTACAGAGATTATGCCATGCAATATCCCGCGCAATTTACGGAGCATTGTGATATGACTAACCATGTATTTTTATGTTGTCAGTTCTCTCCGGTTCAGTTCTACAATAAATCTTCTCCTCCATTGGTGTTCTTCGGCCACAACAACATCTACAACAAAAGGCGTCATAACTCATAGGCTGAACTAATACGTGAATCTTTCAAGCATGCTCTAGCATGCTCTGGAATCCAAACATTACAAGTAACAGAAATTAGATGGCAAGAATTGAAAATAGCAACAAGATGCACATTAGGCCGGCTGGTGGACAACCCTGTCACAACAATCATGACAAGTAGCAAAGGTTTTAGTGCTAGTACGTCACCCGGAAGCGGCGCGCGGAACCCTCGCCCGAGTTCTGTGGTCACTATGCGAAAGCTACCGATGGGTGAGTTACTCAGCCAAAGGAGCTAGTTTGAATTTGGACCCTGTACTTGAGATCGCTCACAGGGAATCTCGAGAGGCTGCCAACTTCGTGAGAAGCAGGAATATCAAAATCTTGTGCCTTCAAGAAACGCGCTAGGAAGGAGCGAAGGCTCGCGGGTTGGGGAAGCTCTTTTATAATGAAAAAGACGCCAAACGAAATGGTGTGCATGTAGCGGTGACAGAATGCCCCATGGGCTGTGTCTCCTCCGTGAACAGGATTAGTGATCGGGCCATGGGAGTGAGGGTACTGGACATTACTGATCATGTAATTACCACAATCCGGTTGTTCCAAGCTGGAAAAGGATGAGTTCTAGCTGACTCTGGACGAAGCCATAGATCGGTTC
The DNA here is from genome assembly GCA_036418165.1 of Cooperia oncophora. Classification (NCBI taxonomy): domain Eukaryota; kingdom Metazoa; phylum Nematoda; class Chromadorea; order Rhabditida; family Trichostrongylidae; genus Cooperia; species Cooperia oncophora. The sequence continues at coordinate 18,815 of MU966575.1, forward strand.
CGGGAAAGATGGCTATCTAACCGCAGCTAGTGATCTGAATGGTCATGTGGAAAGAGATAAAATAAGTCTGGAAAGGGAGGCCGGGAACAGGAGCAAAGAACGCTGAGGTAGAATGGATCATTGGTTCAGCCGAGCCCATAACTTAGCAATCTGCAGCACCCTCTTGCCAAAAGATACAAAAGATAACCTACAGCAGTGGGCGGAGACAAACGGAAATCGAGCAGTACTGGTGAGAATATTGTCTCTAGCCCGTTAATGATATCAAGGTACTGCACGTGGAAGAACTGGGCCCTCAGCACGGGCTTCTCCTGGCAGGCACCGCCATAATGGGCACAGCATTGTGATGCGCGGAATGGCGGTGTCAGTATGACTCCCCCCGGCTCTAATTGTTTGCTCTGACCGAAAAAATTAGATACTAGGTTGGTCCATGAGTAATGGCGTTTTTTTTCTCACACAATTCTGGAACATGACAATTGCTCTCAATGTTTCCTACGTAGTTTGATAGATAATTTTTTTGCTCTATAAGACAGTACGGTTGCCTTCCTGATGTTTCTTGATTTCTGTCATTTTTATTGGATGAAATGGAATGTCTCGTCGACACAAAAGTCAGTTTTTGACAACTTTTTGCACTTTGTCTCAGCTCTCAAATTACAGAAGAAGCTCGAGTTTTGTAATATATATGAATATATATGACCAAAGAAGAGAGGTTCTTGCGACTCCTTGAAGTTGGCTCAAGCGATCAAGAATTGGAAATTTGGACCTTGTAAATGTGCACCGCATGAGGGGCCCTCTTGGGAGGGGGAGGGGCGACTGCCTGCAGAAACTATCCGCTTACTTTCGAACGTTTGAGATCAACTGGTGGTGGTGCTGATGCTTGATTATGACAAGGAAGTATCTCATGATCTCTAACAATTCGCCATCCTTGGTATGAATCTCCATGAATAAGGTGATTTAGCTCTCAGTTGGACTCAATAGGGCATCAGGTTCGATGCTTGTCAGTGATATAGAAATTGAAATCTTTGAATGGGGTGAACCATAGTAAGTATTTCTGAGATGCATAGCTCATTAGCCATATACTTAACAACTGGGCCTGTGCGGTTTCAGCATTTTAATTATAAGTAAAAAAGAGGCTGTCGAAAGTGCTCAATTTCGTCGACCTGACACTCCATTTTGAACACTTAAATATTAGTGGAAAGAGAAACTTCAAGAAATCCAAGAAGGCTAGTTTCTATTGCAAGGGGTTCTCCGCAAAACAATATAAAACTCAATTGAAAACTTTTCATCTTCAGCGCGATATTTTGAGTGAGGAAAAACGCCATCACTTATGGGCCGACCCAATACTTAGCGACCCGCAAGCGCTTGTGGCCGTATGATTCCATGGCGAATTTGGGAGCAGTCTGTTGGCCAGGAGAAGATCGCGGGGCTTTTTCTCGGAATGCTAACTTCTTCTTGTGTGGGGCTTTTGAGAAACGGAAGGCGGCATGTTGAGGCAATGTCTCTGCTGTTGCGTTTTCTATTTACTCATAATCTGAATCATTCCCTGTTTGGATAGGTAACGGACGCGTTAGTGGTAAATCGCGAGGGGGGGGGGTTTGCGTTAGAGGAGAATGACTTCTTTCAAACGCAACCAGTTGGAAAACTGGTTGCCAAAAGATATTTCAGATGGGTAACCGTTGGCACTCTAACAGTCACGGAAGGAAACTCAGTCAAAATTTTGAGAGCTAAAAAGGCCTCACGGATGAATAGTTGCTTTCTGGCTCAACTGGGAATTAGTACTCGAGACTTACTAGTAAGAACTGAAAGTGAAGAAAACCGGTTCCGCTATTATACGTAAGGGGAAGCATTGCAGGAATCAGCCACCATCCTCGAGTGGTGATACCGTTGACAGATGGTGCGCTCCACGCACGCGCGGGAACGAGCCGTGTCACTAAGACAGTGTGATTTTCAGGAATCTCTGCAAAGAATTCAGGGTGGAAAACCCAGCGACCAATTTCGTATGAAGCAATGTTTATTGGTGAGAAATCATCCATTCATACTAAGAAAGTTGGCAGCTGACTTCCTGCTCCGAAAACGCTCTATACAGGGTTGATGTAAAAAAATTGTGAAACAGTGTACAAAAGTTTATAGAACGATAGACTGACGTGTTCACCTATATTGGTGATTAGAAGAAATTGAGGACAATAAGGTGAATAAGAGGGGAACCTGTGTGTGAAATAGTAGTAGTATGTGTCTCCACCATGCTTGGAATGCGCTAAGGCCATTTCATTCACATTACAAGTGAAATGGTAGTCGCCAAGCATCTTCTCCATTGAATCCATCCAGTCATGTTCTCGAACTGAACGCACATTTGTTATTGTAGAGCAAATCGCGTTGTAATCAACAGACTCATCAACAGACGGAAAGTTTTGCGACGCCTCCAGCAAATCATTCCAGAAAAATCAAAAGATTCCCCAGACTTCTCGACCTTTTGCTACTGCGAAGTGATCCTGATGACTTTGAAGGCAGGCTCATAATGGCTTCGCGCATTCTTTTGAGGCACAGAAGGCCCAGATGGATCCTTCCGCTTCATACCCATCTAATGCTTTCACTTTTTGGTGCGACCACAGCCGAGCGCGCTCCGCTAATCGCGCTAATCGGTGGATTGCTGCAACGGCATCTTGAATGAATTATCTTACGACTTTTCATTTTTTTTTGTTTTGCATTCACTTGCACGGTCTGAATTAACAGATGATTTTGCATGCTTGAGCATCCGTGTGGCGCAATTTTTAACAACAATACTTAATGGTAACGTATAATTACCACAGCTAAGCTATCAAAATGAACTCCTACCCGACAGACAAGTTTTTGCGCTTATTTGTATTCGACATCACTTCTTTATAATAACGGGTGAACACGAAAAATATAGACGAGAGATCTCCCCAGAATAATCCATGGTAGGCTCTCCATTAACCGCGGTATGGCAACAGTAATCGAGATGCACAGGTGTGGGTGGGCAAAAAAAAGACACTTCTCTTCCTCGACCAAGGTGATGTAAGTTATACTTTAACTTTATTAGCTTCTGACTGGACATTTCCACCACCAAATTCAACAACACATTGTACACCATCACCAAACGCGGCCACAACCTTCTCAACGAACGCCGTTGGAGATACTGCCACGCAACCGCGATTCGGTGCCTGAGTTCAGCGAGATCGTCGATTTCTCCGCCACTGTTGAGCTCCTCTAGAATCCAGTAAGAGAGGGGACTTGGGTTTGGTGACTTACTTGGATACTCCGTCCTCTTCGGGTCTCAACGCCCTTCGGTTCCAAGTAGGCGGGAGTTTTTCCAACGTCCTTCGATTCCATGTGCTGACACGAAATCCTGTAGCAGTACGAATCCTCCAGGACGGTAGAGGCGATGACATGAAAGCAGGATATTTTCCTCGAGCTGCTCAATGTAACCGACAGCATCAACCCGTACCTTGGCGACTGCGGTGAAGATGATATCCCGAACCGTAGCGACGTTGTCGGAGCAGATTGATGTTGGAGCTCTTAAAGATTAAGAGCGCCGGTCTCCAGGTAGCTGTCCATGGATGACTATACAAGAAGTTTAGCAGCTATTTGGAGGTGACGTGAATTCCATACGCCTCCTTCAGTCCGGCTGCGATTAGAGATGGCTTCACATTTTGGTGTAACTTCCTAGGAGCCCGGCCCACTACTGGACATTCTCTCGAATCGGCAGGTTAGAGTCTGAACTATGGGGATGCCTTAAGCAATGGCGCTCTTCCTTATACAAATTATATATGAAAATTGGGACTAATCTCCAAGGTTTTCTATGCTACTTGTAGATAATTCTTATTCTAGAAGATAGTATGGCTTCCTTAAGATTGAAAAGCACAAAAGATGCGACGTATATGGAAGAGGAACTGCTTCCTAGGACGGCTTGAAAACGGTTCAAGCGATTAAGAAATGAGATTCGGACCTTGCAAATGTACATCAAATTTGGCGCCCTCTCGGAGATCGACTGCCTGCAGAACCATCCCAAGTTTTAAAAGCTGAAGGTGAAGCGACAACGTGAAAGCCTTCTACGACGTCTATCATTACTCCATTCTTTACCATGAATCTCCGTGAATAATTTGATTCAGTAAGCTCTCCATTGGACTCAATAGGGCATTACGATCGATACTTGTCTGTAGAGTCGAACTTGAATATTTTAAACCGCTTAAAGACAGCTCCCGCGATAAAAGTTTCATGGATAGCTGCTTTCCAAGTATGAAACGTAGCTGACAAGTAATCTCCCAAAGAAGAAAACAGGTAAGAAGCGTCCTCCAGAACAACATAAACAAAATCGCTCCCTCACAGTCACACTTCCCTGCGGTCTCTGTCTCAACCCCTAGCTCACAAATCTCTCTATCACATTTCGCAGTAGCTGATATCATCCAGTGCAAAAAAAGAATACAAAAAGAAAACAACAAAAACACAGAGGAAAAACTGGAAGGAAAAAGGAGTTTTATCAACGCCGTGTCTGAATTTGGGATTACGGTAGCGCACGTTTTGGTCGAGGTTTTGCATCACGAAAATTGCGTCACTCGTGCTTTTTACGCGTTTCACCTCGCGAAATGAGTTGAATTGAATGTATATACCTCCAATGAGTAAACTGTAATGAAGGAGAGCAGAATTATCCATGGGCATTAGCAATGCCCACCGCCCCGACTAAGAACAACTGAGTGGCCTCCGTCGGAGGACATCTAACAAGTAAGGCGGTCCAATTGAGCAGATGTTAGAACTAGAACTTACAGCGGTTGCAGCTCGCTTCTCGCTCGCTGTGCAGGCGAATAGAGTGGGGCAGTCTCTAGCTTGGGGGCTGTACTACTTGCACGAGGAAGGACGACCATGTACTACTCGAGCGCGGGGGCTGTCTTCAAGCCATTGTGAGCATTTCTAAGGGACATAGCTTCTCGGCCATATACCTAGCAAATAATTCTACGCGGCTTTGACCCTTAAACTGGATGAGAAAAAGAGAGGGTGTCGAAAATTCTCAATGTCGTCGACTGGCACTAAAGTCTGAGCATCTAAAAATTAGTGGAAACAGAATGAAAAAATACGAGAGGACTATCTCACCATCGATAGGGCAAAGAATGCTTTGCAAAACAGTATGAATTTCAATGGCAGAACGTTTCATCTTCAGCGCTAAGTTTTGGGTGAGGAAAACGCTATTAGTTATGGGCTATAAGTAAGCTTTCTGACTCCATTACTACCGTTGGGTTAATCATGGTAGGTCTGGGTCTCGCTCGTCACTCGGAATAAATAAAAACAACCAGGATGTGTTCCAAGTGACGAGCGAGAATCTGACTTACCAATTCAGCCAGTAGTGCAGTCTGCCAGTGGGGGGATTGCCATTATGCGAGGCTTCTACAAAGTAAATGGGCTTCTGTAACAGCCAAAAAATGTGAATGTCCGGAAAAGGAACACAAGTTTGCAAAAAGGGCATGAAAGTAAGCATGGTAGAAGGATCGCGTTAGTGATGTGTTCGTGCACTAATGCGCGTCTATAAGTACCTTCGTTGTGTAGAGAAAGGTTGGGAAAACGACGGAAAAAGATTCATAAAATTCCGGTTTCCGCAAAAAAATTCTTGAAAAACGGGCGAAGCCGCCTGTATATCAGTGTGATACAGCAAAATGGTTGCAGAAGCGGATGTTATAAAATGAGATTTGTAAAAGCATTACCGCGCTGAGAAGAAGGCGTTGTTTTCTCCCATAATCTCTGTTTTCCCTATAAGTTCATAGTTTCATAGTTCCAGATGGGTTTTGAGGAATTGGAAAGCCTCCTCTTGCTGCGTACCCCAAACGAACTTAGCATTGTCCTTGAGAGGGGTGTACAGTGGTGATGCGACCAATGAAAATTCACTATACAAATTGCAGAAAAAGTTTGCCATACCTATAAAGCTTTTCACGGCCTTCGCTGTGGTCAGCGTAGGGAAATTTTGTATAGCACGAATATTTCGCTCGGCAGGAGTACAGGAATTTCCGGAGATTTCATGACCTAACAAGTTAATATGTGATCTTGCAATTTCCGTGAGTTTCTTCCCATATGCCTAGGTAAAGGCGAAACCGGTAAAACACCTTACGTAAGGAGTTCAAATGACTGGAAAGTCTTTGTCGAAGATCACGATATCGTCTAGACAGGCTAAACTTTCTTACTTTCCAGGCCTGCCATACGCGACATCGCACGAGGAAAATATGCACCCGCGTTTCTCAGCCAAACGGAAGGTAGACAAATAAATTCCACGATGAGTCGCCCGAGCACATTCTCCTGGCTTCCTGAGGAAAGCACAAGTTGCATATATCCGGACGCTAAGTCCAGATTAGTATAGAACTTATGACCGGAAATTTTGGCGAATATATCCTCGATGCGCGGAAGTGGCTAGTGGTCGGGGATTGTAATATCGTTAAGTGGGCGGAAGTCCAGGCAAACGCGGAGAGAGCCATCTTTTTCCTTGACAGGGACAGTGTTGTGGATCCACGGGGTGTCGCTTTCGACGATAGTAAAGCGAAGTAGCTCGTTGATGTGATTATCAAGCTCTTTCTGAAATTTGAGCGGGATACGTGGGGGAGGGGGGGGGGAATTGAGTCGGAGGGGTCTCCGTGGTGGTCTCGATAACAATTTCAGAGTCCTCGTAGAACAAATCATAGGAGCCCGTAGAGATCCTATCAACTCGTAGAGCAATTGAGCTAAATGTTCACGCTAATACTCAGTAACTTCTGCCTGAGATAAATCGAGAGCAGGAAGAACAGAATTGGTCTTGGTGTCGGTGCGATCAGCTCAAGAAGAAACTTTGCCAACAAAATGCCTAGAAAAAGAAAAGGGCATGGAGAGAAGAGTAGACTGACTCTCACAAATGACTGTTGCCGGAGAAGTCTGTTAGCCCTTTTAAGCGTTTCCGGATGTGACGATGGATAGCGATGGGTAGGAGAGTACTGCCAGAGAAAGTAACTGCTGGTGTGACCATTAGAGATTTCTCTGAAAGTTTCTCGCTTTGAGTCGCTAACATCAAAGGTGTTGTATCCTTCGCGTCAGTTGAGCATCGCAAAAATTACTCAGCTGAAGGCGGGAGTACGGTAGTTTCGGCGACGCGGACGGCAACGAGATTTTCGGGTTCCGGGTCACTGTCATCAGATGACGCACAGAATATTTTGACGTGCTGATCGGCCATCGAAAAGGTTCGATTACTGTAATCGATGGTCCGTGGGGGAAGCTTGCGCAATCAATCATTGCCGACGATGATATTATAGGTATCTGCAAGCTGACTCCTGAAATAAACAGGGTGGTGAAAGGATAGTGAGCCTATCTCGAAGGCGAGAGGGATACAACCCATGAGTTGTATGGGTATCCCAGCCATACCTACTGCGCTACGTAAATCACCATTGTCGATATGACGCCGAAAGACGACGAAAGACGCCGAATGAAGGGGGTGTCGCGGCAGTGGTGATGGTAATTAAAGCATAAGTGTCTACAAGAGCCAAAACGTGGATACCGTTGACCTTGATGGGTTTTGAGCAACAAAGAAACGGTCCCGATTGCTCAGGCATAGCACGTTAATAGGGCTCATGATCGCGCGAGGTGGCCATGAAGACGGCTATATGAAGAAGGCTATTTCTCGAGCCAACTCGATAGGTTCAGGCTCAGGTCTGCTAGGAACAAGTGGGGTAGCAGAGCTAATGGGTGCGACGCTTGCATGATCTCTAAAATTGCTATACTGCGTGATTTAACAAATGGTTCTTGGAAACGCGGCTTCCAGCCTGGATAATAAATACTGCAATAAAGAACAATTGTAGACTTCAGAATACGGAAAGACACAATAAGGCAGCACAGCAAGACCCAGATGTCAAAGGGAGACTACCGTCCGAAGACAGCGGACCAAACGCAAGACGTAATTGACAGCTGCGTGGCGGAAGTCAGATGTACTCGAATAGTGCGAAGGCGAAGCCATGCGTAAAATGTGGTCTGGTGTTATAGAAGACCACAGTTCGGACCACTGGTGGTCTTGGACGAGCTCACTGGCAGTGGTCAAGACAAGATTATGGAATATTGTGAGAGGGAGAGTTAAAGCGGATACATCAAGACTGGAAGGAACACCGATGTTACGAACGCTAGAGAAGGGTACTAGTTGAGTGCTACCGGAGAAAGGCTCGAATTTGAGATACGAGGAGCTAAAACGAAGGTAGAAAGCTTGAATATCAGAACATGAAATAGGGTTTGCCTCCTGAGAAACAATCAAAGTGGATGGATTAATAAACGAGTGAAGAATTGACCCACTAGGAAGAGTGAGTTCGACTCGCGGCTTCGTGAAGCACGTGCCATTGAATGGTGTTAGGCGAAAGCTGCGCGAGGGTATGGGCATGCAGCGGTGAATTTGAACCAAGTCGTTGCCAAGAGCGGTAGCGGCGATGTTGTCACGACCCATAAGGTTGCGCAGGGTTAGCGTAGAATTGGCCGCTAAGAACGTGTGCAGAGCGAACGCCAAAAGATTGGTTCCAACACATAAGGCGAAAAGGGCATGATGCAAAAGGGAAGCCACCGTTAAACCAACAGATCCTTCCACAGCTGTTAATTGCGTAGCCGGCTTTTCTTCTTCTGAAGACACGGCGTTATATGTTCAAAACTTAGCTGCTACACTCCACGCGGCCTGGCGATCAGCTGTCCAGTTCAACGAACGCCAACGAGCTGAATTCAAACAGCAGTACGACAGCACTCATCTGAGCCCGCGTGCCATAAGGGTGGGAGATCGCGTGTTCCTCCGTGACCTAGCACCTATGGTATGGCTTTCTCAGAAATTAACCTATCCTTGGTTAGGTCAGTTTCGCGTCATTAAAGTCGATCCTCCCCACCTTACTATCGTTAGCATGTCATCACCCCAATCCCCGCTTAAACGGGTTCGTATAAACTAAGTTAAGCAATTCCAGCTGCTCTCAGGCCCGATGTTTACTTCACCGTGGTTGCCAGAAGTCGAACAGCTTGCGCTAGCAGCCACGAACGCCGCCGATGAGGCAGTCATCGGCCATCGGCCATTTTTTTTGTGCGGTTGCTTGAAGCCATTCCTCAGTGTCTTCCCCTCTTATGATCGATTCAAGCTGCCTCCATTCCTCAGATTGTCGCGCTCATTAGACCGACAGAAATGTCATCGACGCTGTGTAGCTTCCGCAGCTATTCTCTCAAGCAATTTCGGCTTCATTATTTTTATCGTTTTCATTACCGCTAGTTGCCTTCCTTATTGTGCTTCACCACGTTCCATATCATTTTTACACTCACAGCTTTTGTCGCATATAGTGCTTTCGTAAGTACATCTCCATCTCACCTCCTCGTTTTAGAGAACTTGAGTAAGCCGAACAACTTACTTTTGCTTTATTTGTGTGCTGTCATGGACAACAAACCTCCTCCACAGGAGTTACCGCCCGGTGATTTGTCCAGTTATTCTTCTGTTCCTCAATGCGATGCATCCGAAACCCCGATTTCTTGCGATAGCCGTGGTACGGCCTCTCATGAATCTTGTATGTTCAGCCAACAGGCTCTTGACATAACATGTATTACTCGATGCGATGCATCCCATACTCAAATTTCATGTGATTCTCCAATGGACACTTCGGAGCCCATTGGTGAGAATTCTCCTTCGGCGGAGACTGATTTCAGTCAGCTACCGGAATCTGTTACAGGTACTACAGCTGGTGATCCACTCTCGGACAATCAGCCGTCGACTCCGCCTGCGAGTCAGTCAGCGGACGACTCCCGTGCACAGGATCTTCAAGCGACCGAAGTTTCTGAGTCGTCCAAGGATTCTTCCTCTTCTGCGTTTCGCTCGCCACAGACGGCTAGCGCGCAGGACCTTCCACACCTCTCGGAAGAGCAACCCTTAGCGAGCATGACCGCCTCGATGGAACAGCTGAGTGTGACGGCACCCGCACCATCCCCTCCTCAGATTTCTTCTCGGGTTAGGAATAGGTCGGTCTCCTCATCTGCCACCCCAGCTAAGGCTCAGCGATCGTCTTCCGGCCACCGTAGGTCTTCGCAGACCCAGCGTCCCCCTTCGAATCCTAGCGAAGCGGTTCCCTCCACCTCCTCTCAGCGAGGTTACACCCGCGGTTGGGCAACGGCCGTCACGAGGTCGCAGTGCGCACTTTCGACCCGCAGAACCCCCCTGCTCGTGGGGCACCTGCCGCCCGAGGTGCTGATGGGCGAGGCCGCGGTACTCCGCGTCATAGTGCCCCCCTGCCGCAGGTCCGTACCAGCCAGTTTCCCCAGAGGATGCCGGATAACTTCTCCAATTATTTGATCGACCAGCACTCCTTTAATCAATCCTCGCCCCATTCACCTGCTACGGGACAAGGTTCGCCCGGTGACGCTCACCCTTGATCCCTCCGTGTATCGTCACCTACCCAACTTATGGTACATGTCCATCCGTTTTAATAAGTCTCTATTTCGGGTGGTCTTTAGTAAAGATATATTAGGTTGTCGCATAAGTTCTTATACACGAGTTTTTTCGTAAATATCTCAGTAGCGAACCAACCTGAAGAATAGAGGTATGCATCATCACCATCCACTACTCGACGCCAGCGCTCAGGCAACTTGTCGATTCCTTCCTTCCAGAACGACGGGGGCTGGGACTTGAAGAATTCGTCGAGTGCCTTTCTGACCTGAACCTTTGTTTCGATCTTTTTTCCGTCCAGAGAGCGCTGCAGGTGGCTGAACACCCAGTAGTCAGAAGGAGCGAGGCCAGGGCTGTAGGGAGGGTGGCCGACCATCAGCCATCCTACTTCTCCAGCTCGGCCTGGGTCGCCTTTGCAGTGTGAGGTCGGGCGTTGTCATGGTGGAAGTAGATTTCCGCATTCCTTCCACGAGTACGGTCGACGTGATCTTTCAATTTCTGCAGCTGGGTCACGTATGTGGAAGCATCAATGGTCTGTCCCTTCTACAGCAGCTCCCAGAACTCCATGCCTCTTCTGGACCACCAGCAGAACAGGGGAACCATTTTGGTGTGAAGGTCGGCCTTTAAGGTGGCTTCTGGCTGTTCTCCTTTGTCGACCCACTCCTGCTCCCTCACAAGGTCGTCGTAGAGGACCCACTTCTCATTTCCAGTGATCATCGAGTTGAGAACGCGAAGCTTCTTTTGTGAATCGTTAAGCAAAACCAGGCAGTGGCCATTGTGTACTGCAAATGCAAGCTCGGTGAGTGATAGCTAGTGTAATGAAAGAGTATAATGTACATGTCACGCACACGTGATGATGTAATACCAACATCCATGCGAACGAAATAGGAGAGGATCAAACACGTGTATAAGAACTTATGCGACAACCTAATACTACCAACGGAAATTCCTTTCATTGAGCTCCAGCACTTGGAGGATACGATAGCATTGCGCGCCCGCTCCAAACAGGTGCTGGACGCTCTTCTGGGTGGTACATACAAAGAGCCGCGTTCGGACGACCTTAAGCCAACAAATATGCCGGCTCGCCCTTTTGCCCTAGTACCGCTCATGTGGAATGGCGTCCGTCCCGTACTGTACCAGGTCGCTTCGACGAGCTGGGGTACCGGCGCAGTTCTAGAAGCTAAAAACCTCTTCACCGTCGGCTCCGATCTCCACTGCACTGCCCTCGACCACTTCGGTGTCGAGATCCTCGAAGGTGACCGCGGCTTCAACAAAACTTAGGTCTCGATCAAGAACTTTGTTTGGGTATGTGATGTAAAGCCCACCCGCAAAGCCCTGCAGTCCCCGAGGACGGTTTTGCAGCTGGCTTCCTGGCCGCGCACCACCGCACTCACCAGCTCTTGCGTATTCATTATCAGGGCATCGCACTTCGCCCTCGCACCCCCTCCCCCCATGATCAGGAGGAGCTCGTCTATGGAATGGTGCTCTCGTTGGTGACGCGTCGTAACTGTATCACGCATGCACAGGCAGCATTCGAGGGTTGCCCGAAGCCTGTGAACTTCTCAGCCACGATAGCAATTCCCTCTGGGCCACCTGTCTAAGTACGACATCATCACTGTTCGCGCGCGTCATAATGTTTCCGCGGCGATACGCTTTTCCGAACCACCTGTGTCGCTTGCGTCTCGCACGGTACTTGCCGGCTTAGTCCGTCGCTTCTTGCCAATGCACCCCATGGAAGGTATCCCTCGGTGCCCCTCGCGATCTCCTTACCCCTTCCTGCCGATCGCGACTGGTTCGCAGACCGCCTGGGACAATTCAGTAACTATCACACTGACCCGGCGTCCTCCACGACCAAGCTCGGCAAAATTTGCACGCTGCTTGCTCGGCCCTTGCCGCCGTGATTGCGAGTGACGATGACCATCAGTCTTATACGGTTATCGCTTCTGCAACCACCCCCATATGGTTCCCGCACCGGCTCCAGTTCCGTCTTACCGACATGACTTCGGAAGCCGGCTGGTCCCCAGGCCGCCACACCGTCATCTGGATCTACAACGCTGACAGCCTCATACAGGTCAAAATCATCGACGTTGTGGCCCATCCCCTCCAGAAGGCTCTAGACTTCACAGTGCAAGCGTTTCGGTGGTCCCACGGTCCCCTGACCGCGCGCTAACCAAGCATGGCTACACAGTCCACAGCGTCCCCATGGTCCAGGTGAGAATCCTGCTCGTAAAGTCCTCCGCTGCGGCGAACCCCATATACGAGTTCGTCGCAGGCATGCGTATCTTCCCCTCTATCACAGTCAGGTCTAGGAGTGGAGAGATTATTGAAACCATCTTCTCCAAAGCCCTCGGCACCTCCGACCTGCAATACCTGCGCGACATCCCACCCGCATGGGGCGCTGACAGCTCTTTCCTGGTCAGCGGCCGGAGGGTCATCCTTACCCCATACCTGAAGGATGCTGTTCGCATCGGCTCCGCCCACCTGCCGATAGTAGCCATCCAGGCCGCCTACGGCACAGGTAGAACCCTCATCGGAGCCCTGATTTCGGCCCTTTCCGCCCTCATAAAACCACCTTTGTGACGACGTCCACTAAGGCAGCCGTCACCCAGTTCAGAGAAACACTTCTGTCACTCGGCGATTTCCCAATGCTTAGAGTCGTTCGGCACATATCAGACACCGTCGCCGCCGACAACCTCACCCCGGTTGGTCTCAATAAGGTCCTTAAGACCCTCTGTGATCAGCACCGAAATCAGCTGGACGGCGAGGACCGCGCTGTTTACGCCGATTTCAAGAAATGTCGTCAGCTCCTCGGGGATTACCTCGACAACCCCCATCGCATACCTGACATGTCGGATGACGACAAGGAGGAGTATGAGATCGCTGAGCAGTACGTCTCACGTACGCTCAGGCACATGGTCCGCATCATGTTTAGGGTTCGTCGCCCTTCCATGATTTGCATGACCACGTCCTCCCTCTTGAACTCGACTTAGAGTAAGACTGGTATACGTCCACTCCTTTCGCTGTGTAATTGGGGACGAGGCGTCTCAAATCCCTGAACCGGCGCTTCTTACCATAGTCGCCCGGTTGGAAGGCGCGCGGTACGTCTACATAGGGAACGGCCACCAGTTCGCTCCGCACGGCAAGTGTCCTCGCAAGTCCAACCCCGTCCTCTTTGGTGCTCGCAGCGTCATGAGCATCCTGCTCAAAGCGCCTGCGGTGCCCGTCGCTCTATTTGACCATATGCGCTTTCCCAGTGCTGATGTTCCTTTCATCTTTATGGACATCGTAAGTCACTCGAGTCGCCGCCCCCCCCCCCAACTTCCTTTCTAATGCTGAAGCTGAGATGTGCAAAAGCTTCATTCGTCAGCTCATTAGCAAAGGCATATCTGCTTCGAGTACTTGTGTAATTACGTTTCACAGGAGCAATATCGCCAGATCAGAGAGGACCCTGCTGCGCTTCACGTCGAATTGACCATCGTCGGCTCGGTTCAAGGCAGAGAGAAGGAGGTAGTCAATTTACTCACCACTAAAACCGCTTTCTCTCCAGATTCGGACGAATTCCTTGATGACTACCGTCGTCTCAACGTTGCGTTGTCGCGCTGCCGTCACGGCCTCTTCATATTCGGTCACGCCGCGTCCCTCCGCAAGATTCCGTCGTGGGGTCGAGTCCTCGAATGGGCCGACTCTGACAACGCGTGATTCCTCCCACTGCCATTGAGCGGTATCTCGCCCTCCTTGAAGACCATGGTTAGCTACTTTTTCTTATTATATAGGGTATGATACCGTCTCCACTTTTGAAGTCCGGGACAGACTTCTGGTAAAGGGGAAGGTGTAAACCACGCCAACTCAGGCGTGGAATCGGCATTCCGCTGGAATGACTCATGACTGTACTTTCAGGGCGTGACGGCGAGGCGAGGACGAGCTGGCATCTCAACGACAGTCGATCATCGGCCGATCTCGAGGATGCTGGAGCTGTTTCTCAGTGCCTTCAGGGCGAAGCCCTGCCTAATCCAGAACTGTTGGTCTCCTGTTGTCTGTCGTTTCTATGTCGTGCCTATTATCCTACGTAGTAGAAATTTGTAAATGTCATTTATACGCTGATTTCATATACCTCTTTGATGCCTTAAACTTTAGTGAGTAGACAGTCTTACGACAGAAGCAGGGAATGCAGCTTCTGCGATGCGCGCTCGCCTACTTGCTTTCCAATAGCGATTACAGTGCAAACCTGAGCGGACTTGAGTGAAAGACCAGTAAGTCTGTTTCAAGGTTGCATGCCTTTCGCAATCGTGGTTATAATGAGAAGAACGTGGATTGAATAGCAGTTGGCCAGTTTTAGAGTTCCATACACCTCGCAAGCGCATTTCACTGAGAAGGACGAGAAAGCCTTTGCAGATAGTAAACGGTAATAGGTAACATATGAAAATCATGCAGGGAGAGCGTCATGCAGTGACATGAGGACCTGTCTGCATATATAGGTACTATTCAACTATTATCACCCGAGAACTCGAGAAAAAAAGAACTGCTAAACCTTTGCTTGTACGGATTCTCCGTTGCCCTGATCAAGAGTATGACATTCGCTTTTGAAGCGGCCCATTAGGCGCCCGTAGTCGCCAACTTATCAATGCACTTTCCTTACTAAAAAGGTGTAATCTTGCTTATCGGGGCTATTAGGTGCCCTGATCACAAATTTTTAGCTCTGACGCGTTTGTCGTAACATCCTTTTCACCAAAATTGATGAAAACCCGTGTAATGGGGCTGCCCTTGTCACAAAAATGGCATCCACTTTCCGATTAAGCGCTCTGTTAAGGCTGAGCCTGGGAAAAGGAGTGATGATCGTAGTGTCTTCTATTAGGGCCGGCACCAGGAATGAATGTCATGTTCAGAATCGATCTCAAATAACTGCAAATTTAATCGATTTTTGCGATCGAGAGCACTTTGCGCCGGCGCCTCTGGCGCGGGCACCAGTTTTTCGCACCAAGCGGATGTGGATCATGTTCAGGTGCAAAACACCCTTCTGGCCATGTTCTCAGCAAACTTGGTGATTAGTGCATTTTGGCGCTGGCGCCTGTGGAGCAGCGCCAGGCAGTTCCAGGGCACGGATGCGACACTTGGGATAAGAAGATCGAAGTACCCATGGAAAAAACTTTCTAGCCAACATTTGCCGACTTTTCCCTGCCCTCTCAGGGAAAAGTCGGCAAAAAAACTGGCTGGAAGCCGGAACGTGAGTTGAAGAGCAGTTAGCCCGTTTCACAGTTCCATACTCTCGCAAGGGCACTTTCAATAAAAATGATGTGAAAAGCAGACCAACTGCTTTTCACGTCATTTTTTATTGAAATTGCCTTTGCGAGAGTATGAACTGTGAAACTGGCTAACTGCTCTTCGACTCACGTTCTTTCCATTGAAACCGCGATCGCAATAGGCTGCAACTTTGAAACATACCAACTGATCTTCAACTCAAGTCCCGCTCAGCCAGGTTTGCGCTGTAATCGATGTTGGGAAGCGTGAATCACCAGAGATTGGCACCAGGAGCGACACGCGCGCGCAACCCGCGCCGCGCGGATGTTGTAGGAGTAGATGCGACCGGATTCCGCGGCCGCTATACCGCACTCCGCTCCGCTTCGCGTCTTCTACCTTGTTGCAGGGTGAGTTCTCAAGGTTATTATTGATTGTTTTGCTACTTTTGATCATTATTTGTGACTGGCTTCTGGTTATGTCCCTCTGACAACTTAAGTCTGACATTTTTTTCAGTTTTTCACGGCATGGTTTTCTCCTTCGCTAGGAACCGAACAAATGACTTGAGAATGCAGACATGAGCCTACTTTCGGCTCTTCTACTCTCAGCTACACCAGCAATGCCACACGTTTCTTCTTGCCTGCTCTCAGACATGCGGTTGAGTAATCAAATTCTGCTGTCGGCAACGTGCTTGTCTCAGAGTTTCCGATTTTATTACTCTATGAGCCAAGGTAAAAACGATACCTGGTAGATTTGCAGGCTCGTACTCGTGCAGTATCGCTGCTAAGGCCAGCTGACTCTTAATCATCTGCTGTGGCAGCAGATCAGATATAGCTTTCAACCATGTAGATCGATCCGGCACGAAGTCCTTTTTTTCGAAAAATTCTTGGACTGGGAAGATGTTCTGCAGCATTGTTGTTTTATAAGATAAAGTGAAACGTTTCTCAATAAAATTCTGGGTACTAGTAGACTTTCGGCCTCCATGAAACTCACCGTCAACTGATAAACTATAAAGTACATGCTCTCATCGAGATTGCTGCCAGCCAGAAGTTGAGTGTGCTTGAAGTTACCTGTGGATGTATAATTATTGAGCGTCGCTTCTGGACTGGTCACTAGAACTAGGACATTGTGAGCCAGCAATGGCTCATACGCTCATAGGCGAGTGGCCTCCTAGGACAACATAAAGTACCGGTGGATCATAAGCTTTCGCACTACTTCTGCCTTTCTATCGAGCTTTTGCGCTTACTATTCATTTCAGAAAGGTGGACGTGCAGCAAGGATGAGCTAAAAAATGCAGCGGTATTCATGGGATAATTTAAACTAAAAATTAAAATTTTTCAATTAGCTACTTCTATGCCAGAAACCTTCATAGTTTTTTTTTGGAAAGGATTTGTTTCCTGTATGAAACATTGACTGAGGAGATTGCCAGGGGCACTGATCACGACTGTGCCAGGGGCACTGACTGTAATATTGTATTTGTCGGCAGCGAAATATGGAAACATGGCACCAAAGGGCGTTATATCGGCGTTAGCGCGCCTTTTCGGCACCAAATTCGATACAAACTGCTACATTTCGCTTGCTTAAATTCACGTTCCGTGACAAACTAAGGCTAGTACCTCATGAACGTGTATTATGGTCAAACAGGCAACAGCAGAGGTTATACTGCTTTTAAAAGTTGGAAAACGGCATGTAAAATGCAGCACGCTCAGGTTTTAGGCCCATTGGCATCTGATAGGCCCATGCTGGCCTCCAGTGACCGTGTCGTTGTGAGACTGCCATTGCTCTCTCTCTCTCGCTCGTCGTTTTCTGGCCTCCCTCGTCTCTTGTCAGTGTATCGCCACATTTTGCAATTCACAACTGATCTTACCACCTTACGCTCGTCCATTGATCATGATCAATCGAAATAAAGAGGGTGTTGTTGCGGGCAGTTTTTGGTGCTTGCTTTTCCGTCAATATGTCAACAATCACAGGGCAACTCTATTTTTAAACCGTATTACCTGAAGTGTATTCGCTCAACAGGTCGCACGACTCGTGCCTTTAACATGCGTATTCTAAATACATTAACACGTTGACGACATTCTGAGCCACCGGTGGCTCATAAGTAAGTGGCCACGTGGGACAATCTGAGCCACCGGTGGCTCATAACTTTCTCCATCACTTTTCGGGTTACTGGCGGCAGCCTCAATCGATCTTTTTCTTGCTGTCGAATAACCTTTGAGAGGTGAACGTCCAACAGGAATGAGCAAGAAAAATGTTGGTGCCTCCATGGGGTATTTTGAATTAAAAAAATGGAAATTTTCAGCTAGCTACTGCTGCGGCAGAAACCTCCACAATAGTTCTTTTTGGACGGAAACTTAGCTGCAGGGACCGCGCGGGGCTTTGATCATGAGCATGAGATCTTATTTGCCGTTGCCGCCATATGGCGCCAGATCTTATTTGTAGTTGGCGCCATATGGCGCCAGTAGGCGCCATTCCGGCGCTAGCAGCTTTTTTGGCACTGAATGCGATAGAAACTTCCATAGCTAGGTTATTCGACATCCTTGTCACGAATATCGTTGTCCTCTAGTGTTGGCGCCTACTGGCGCCGTGACCGTCTGTGAATCTGTGTAATGTGTGAAAAGCAGAAAATTCCAAGAAAATTCTCAGAAACAGAAGTGATGGCACACATTTTGGAAATCAAATTGTGCTAAAAAGTGGGCGCATCGCAGAGGGCGGGGCATGAGATATCATCCAATAGGGTCAAGGATGGTTGAAATAGCAGTCCCTGCACGACTGAATAATCGTTTTGTGAAATTTGACATAGCAGCAAAAAAGTGCTCCACGAGGGACAATATGAGCCGCCGGTGGCTCAAAGCGAACGCATGCGAAAGGCGCCATTGTCCAACGCGGCGCTTTCCCGCAAAACGCGATTATCGTCAACGTGTTAAGCATTTCTGACGCCATGACGCCAATAGGCACCAGTTTGACGGCGCAAACGTCATTTGCGGAAAGCGATTTAACGCGCGCACTGCGGATGTCTGGCGTCCTGATGGGGAACTTAGCTTTCAATTTCGGCGCCAGCTTACGTGAGGCACTGTTTGTCCGCGCTATGACAAGGCTGGTGAAGAAACAACTCTCTCTGGGCTCACCCTTAACAGAGCATTGAATAGCGCTCAGGCGTTCATATTCGCGACAGAGCGTGCCCCGACGCTATTACTTGGACCGCTCCGAGCAGGGCACATTATGAGTTGAGGATTTTGGTCGAGTCCGTACGACCCCCAGCTGAAAGTTGGGTCAATAGACCCCCCCCACTTCTAAGACTTGTTGTTTTTTCGTTTTTTATTTGCATTTTCTTGCAATACCCACGTGGAAGAAAGCCAGTGCCAAGCTAAAAATTCCCCTCTCCCCTGGCCTCTGATCACCTTCCAGCACTGAATGTCACCCAGCCAACGGATTTCTGTACGATGAAACTTCAAAAATTCCGTGGAAGGCAGAATTCCAGCGAAATTGCTCTCTCGTTCCACTTTAGTTTAAATGAACTCGGGTGTTATAATAGATGTGTTACTTCAGCTAAGATGGAAAGCCATAAGCCGCCACTTAAAGGCTCGGTCCGCGACTAGGTATAGTAGTTGGAAATATGGTGTCGGGATTGTAGTGTGGTCCGCGAAAAATTGTAAGGGTGGGGCGCTACAGCGCAATATAGGTTCAGCGACGCCTCCTTTTTTCCAGTGACTCCGCCTCCAGATTCCGCCTCAAGGCGAAAAATCGTAAGGAAGGGGCGCTTCAAAGGCGATTCCGCGACCAAACCTCGTAGGTAATACTGTTTAAAAATAGAACTGCCGTGTGTTGGTTGACATACTGAAGGAGAAGGAAGCACCAAAAAGCACCCGGAGTAAGACCGTCTTTATTGCAGTTGATCATGATCACCGGACGAGCGTAAGGTAGTCAAGATCAGTTGTGAATTGCGAAAGGCGGCGATGCACTGATTAGAGGCGAGAGAAGCCAGAGAACGGCGGGCGAGAGCAATGGCAGCTCACAACGACACGGTCACTGGAGGCCGGTATGGGCCTATCAGGTGCCAATGGGCCTAAAACCTGAGCGTGCTGCATTTTATATGCTGTTTTTCAACTTTTAAAAGCAGTATAACCTCTGCTGTTGCCTGTTTGACCATAATACACGTTCATGAGGTACTAGCTTTAGTTTGTCGCGGAACGTGCCTTTAACGCAATATAGGTTCAGTGGCGCCTCCTTTTTTCCAGTGACTTGACTCCGCCTCCAGAGCAGAAGCTGGTAAGGCATCGCTATTTTTGGTTTCTTTCAAGATAAACCCTAAATTTTCATGGGATACTCCCGCCGCATTGACGTGGAACGTGGGAATAAGATCTCAAAAGGTATATTTTCGCGCCAGAGGTGGTAAATTGGATTCGATCCATATCCGCTGTTGTGGAAAGTTACCTTATCACATTAACTATATGCATGTGGAGCTTCAGTTCTATAAATCCAAAGTTACCTTCTTTCCTAAGTAAATAACTTTTGTTTGTCTCCTCGGTAAAATACTCTCAATGACACAACTGCATGGTTTACAGCTACTGTGTATTATACAATACCTTCCTGGATAATATGTAGCTGTTGGAAATTTGAAACATGTTCAAACTGGTTTTTACCCATGCCGCATCCCAGCACTGGGACGCAATGTCGCTAATGCATTAAAACAGGTGGGAGTTACGAAATTCATAACGATTATCTATTTTCTTCCACTGCCATGTTACTGAGCGAGTTAGGGATCCTCAAGTCTTTTCGGAAATTCTGGGAGGGTGAAGGGCTGTGTGGGGTTACACCGCACAATTTTGTGCTTCAGTCTACAGACTGTTGCGCTCGAATTCGCGCACGCGAAAGGAAGTGGCAACCATGCTTTTGAATAACGAATACGTACGCGGCCGCGCTTTGGTTGCGTTGAGACGCATTTTCCTAGATCCCCTTAAGAAAAGCAACTTGTCTCCTAAAGGTTATAAGTTCCTCAAAGGCAGACCGTTGGCAAAGAGGGAAAAGCTGTCGTGAAGAAAAAGATGTGAGCTTCCCGAAAAGTACTGAAATGTCTATGAAGGTTGTCAAGTTTACAGAGAAATTCAGGGTTAGTTGGGGATTATCGAAATTGGATGCAAACTGTCGTGGTGAACAAAGATGGTTTTCTAAAAATTTGACTATTTACAAAGCCAAAACCAATGTCGGGTATCAGAAGATTTCCTGTTCCCAAAAACCACTTGGATTGTTCTGGGGGTTTCGGGATCCATGAGATGATCGCGTTGGGGATTTTCTGAAGAGTTTTCCTAGCTGTTCGAACTGTCTTGTCCGTTGCCGCCAAATCCGTGATCCACCAATTGCTGAGTCCGATAAAGGAGACCAACTGCTTGAAAACGTCTAGTACGGACGACATGGTACTCCTGTCTTTTGTAGAAAGAAAAAAAAACAGGTTGGCGCCGCGCCAAGCGCGGTTGCGCGGACACGCACCATCATCCGCAGCGAAGCAGGGTATAAGTTGTACTATTTAGTCATCTACGTACTTACGAAATGATGTAAACTTATTAATATTTCCAATTAATTTTATTAGTTTAATTAGTGTAAGTTTTGTGCTATTTTTTTTACATATCCGTGTCCTCTACAAAGCAAGTTTCACTATAGAGGACACAGCATAATGGCACCTTTGCGCTGCTCGTTACTGATTGCCCCACTCATTACGACATCCTCCCCTCTCCCACCGGCCAAATACGACCCCCTCTAATGAGGAATCCCTAACAACGATGTGCCCTGGCTCCGAGTGCTTTTAGGAAGAATAGGCTTGGTTCCGTGCTTTTTTTATTTGATTGCAATTGTCTCAGGTACTAAAGCTTAATTTGACTCAAGGAAAGGTGGACCCAACTTGATTACTTTCATTTTTTACTTTCTTTTTGATTCAAAACGAGCAGAAAACGTGAGAGCTTCATTCAGGGTAAGTTCCTTATTGTTTCCTTTTTTATTCTTAGACCTTATAAATGAATTTATAAGGTTTCCTTTTCCTAGATGTTATATAATATAAAAGAATAAGTGTTTCAGTTCCTAGGTGGTTTTTTTGTTTTTCCTTTCGCTGTTTGAACTCGACTTGTAAACTATAATTATTTTGGAAGTTGGAACAGTTTAGGCAATAGGGAACTTTTAAAACACTCAGATAAATTAAAAATTAACATAAAAGAAACAAAAAGAAGATCACCTAGGTGAAAGGTGGAACCTTTTTTCTCATATTCCAGATCCGCTTGAGTACAGAAGTTGTAAGTTTCCAAGCTGCCTTATAAGGCAGCGTTCAGAATTCGCGCTTGAACGCGCGTTGGTTTCGTAGTTTTTGATACAGGACAATGTGGTAAAGAATTTTTGTACCATTTCAGGAAAATCGTCGTCAAAAACTCAGAAAAAAAACCCAAAACGTCGTCGAAAACTACATAAAACTCAATGTCAAAGTGAAAAAGAGGAGCTTAGAATCAGGTAGAAATGAGAAACAGTTAAAAAGGGGTTGAATACCGGAAGAAAGAACATAAAGGGAAGCTGGGATCTGGTACAGTTGCAATAGTAATTTAATTGTACCGTGTTCACTTACAAGCGTCAGCGACAACTGAAGCGCGACAATCAACGCGCGTGTAAGCGCGACAAGTCTGAACGCTGCCTAAGGAAAAAAGAGCATGAACAGCCACTGAGCAACTCCAAGTGGCAAGTTTCCAGCTTTTCTCTTTTTTTCTTTTGGAGATTTTCGGGTAACAACAGTACAATAGAGAAAAATCATGTATTGCACAACCCAGCTGAAAAATGGGCGGAGACGTCGTGTACGGTATGGCCGCCTATGATTCAATGTTTATGTGTGAAAAAGCATAAATGCAAAAAAGTCAGAAAAGCGGAAGCTGTGAACGTTGAGAAATCACCATCGCATGTAAAGTGGACGTGGTAGATTCCGCCGAAGACTCTAGGTAACCATCAAGAGCGGAGGTGCATTCGAACCTCCCGGAAAGCCGGAGGGGACGATGTTTCCATTGTCGAATGGGTGTATCCTAGTGGCCCTTGGGTTCGTCCCCACGAATTAGTTACCTCTCTAAAGGTGGTAAAGTATGAAACAATAATCAAGATGGTAGGCTGAGGCCGTACTATCTTGATTATTGTTTCATAGTTTATCGCCGTTAGAGAGGTAAATAACTCAAATAACTCCGTGTTTTGTTGTTTGCCATGAGTGGTTTAACCTCGACATTTCTTGAATATTTATTTGCCATAGTATTTGGCATGCCGTTCGCTGGTTCAAGTCAGATGTTAGTAGATGAGATGTTAGATCTGCAGCTATGGGAGCAGTCATGCTTAGGCAAGGCGCGTGGATGGGGCGTAGGTTAGAGGGTTAACATCAAGTACATGACCATAATGCACATCACGTAAGGGGCAGTAAGGGCCTACAGGTTGCGGTTAGCAACAGCGCACGCGCGGCGCTCTGTAAGCCCCCTGCACGTCCCGCACCGGACGTAGATCCATCCCCATCCAGATACTGATGCTAGGTCAGGGGGGCTTGACGACCTGGTAAGACGCCAGGCAGCATGGGGAAAGGAAGCCGCCTCCGGCACGACATGGTGCATACGACTGGGGCAACGTTGGGAAACCCACGTTGGGCCTTTGCGACCGAGCCTTGTCTGCCCTTGCCACGTACCCCTAGGTCTAGGTAATAGTCGCAGCGTAGTTTGTGTTAGCATTTGGTTGACACTTTTGCTCAGTTATCCTACGTAGCTATAACTGGGGTACTGCCCTCTCTCGCCCATATGGGACCGTAACTTCTTACCCAAGGGTGACACAGCCGCATCATGTCGACTGGGTGGCACAGCCGCATCATGGGGACAGCCGTGATACGTAGAGCCATGGTTAACTCTATACAGGTGGTCGGGGGAATTTATGGTATGCCGTCAAAAGCATGCATTCAGCAACATGCTCTCTTCAGCATGTCGCTGAATGCAAACTTGGGTAGCCGAGAGATGGCCAATTGAGCTTTTGCCCGCAACTTCACATGTAACAGGGCCTTAGCTACGATTTAGATTTATTGCATGCGCATAAGCACATGGAGGTAGCAAGTGCCAAATAATGGCCTGCGTTAGAGCAAACTAAACAACAATCATGAAGATTTCACAGGCATATGGAAATTCCCAAAGCGAACAAAGAATGAATTAGTAGTTTAATAATAAAACTAAAAAGAAACAGCATATTAGGTGGCCAACCTTCCAAAAAGATGTCGCCTAACCAGAAAGAATAGGTATACTAATACATTATAAGTGAGACCTCAAGCGTAGTACTTGTTCAGGTTCCTCTTCAGTTGAGCAGTGGTGTTTGCCAAGGGACACTTTTTACAAAATCTAGAGAACTCTGAGAAGGCCCGAAGTGTGAAGAACTTATTTCTAATGAAGGACCTGGCCTTGGGCAGCGAAGGTTTAAGTCGGCCCCCTCTTGTCGTTGACGGAGTAAGGTGAAGAAAGTTCGCGTATCTAACGACAATTTGCCTGTAATAATTTTAGATGCTGTCACGAGATCAAATTTTTTCCTTCTACATTGCAGCGACTCCAAGCCGAGCATTTTGTTCCTTACAATCCCTCTGGGTATAGCGTTATAGTTAAAACCTAGAGCGCGAATTAATATCTTTCTAGTAAAACTATTTTGAATGGTCTCCAATCTCGAGATGGCCTTTTTATTATGCGGATAGAAAATGACAGTGCCATACTCTAGCATAGGGCGGATAAAGGCCTTATACGCCCTTATTAGAAGGCATGGGTCCTTGGTATAAAGACTCCTCAGCAATTGAAAAAGCATCGACTCAGCTTTATTTGATATATATTTAGTGGGATTCAAAGCAAAGTTTGCCATCACATATAAAACCCAAATCCCTAACTTCATCAACTTTCCTAAGCTCGACGTCACCCATGTGATAGCTGCTGCCGACCTGATCTTTCCCTATATGAAGAACAACGGTTTTCTCAGGCGCCAGGGGTAGCTCCCATGTCTTAGACCAACTCAAAATCGCATCAATGGCGTTTTGAATCAGTGCAGACTCCTTCTCTGACTTAATGCCCTGTAAATTTTGACATCGTCCGCAAACATTTTACATTTAACACCTATTTCCTCCACCAATGCGGGAGGTCGTAGGTATAAATGGAAAATAGCACAGGCGATAAGACGCTACCCTGCGGAACTCCGCTCGGAGCTGACCTGATAGTGGAAAAAGTGTTTCTAACCCTGACTTGAAACGAGCGGCATAGTAGAAAGGACTCCACCCATGAGACAATCCTTGGATGTAAACCGATATGATTCAACTTAAGTAAGAGTTTGGCGTGATTTACCCTATCAAAGGCTTTAGCATAATCGAGATAAATCACATCCACCTCCTTTTTCTCGTCTAATGAAATAGTCCAGTCATTGAGGGCTTCAAGCATGTGCGTTATTGTTGACCTTGCACTTCTAAACCCGTGTTGTCCTTCCGGTAGTATCCTGTTGTTTTCAAGGTGTTTAACGATGACCTTCTTCATCACTTTTTCGAACACTCTACAGAAATTGAAGTGATGCTGACTGGTCTGTAATTGCAAGGATTGTCACATGGGGTGGTCCTTGGGAATAGGGCTGACGAAAGAGATTCTCCATCTTTGCGGTACTTCACCTCTAAACAAGCACAGATTAAAGATATATTTCAATGGACCGACAATCGAGGGGAGCACCTCTTTAATGAATCTGAAGGGTAACCCATCCGGAGTTAAGGACGAACTGTTTTTCCAGGCATGTAAAATGTCGAAGATCTCCTGCTCTTCGAACCAGTGAGAGTCTTCCATTCGTGGATAATCCCCCATCAAATCGACACTAGCATTCGCCCGAACACTATTAGAGGTGTAGATGCTTTCAAAAAAATCAGCGAAGCATTCCGCCTTATCGGCATCAGAGACCACACGGGACCCGTCGGGCTGGATGAGCGCAGGTAGTTTCTCTTTAGGCTTGCATCGAAATGAAATGTATTTGAAGAGAGCCGATTTGTTCTTGTTTTCAATAATTTTTTTCTCGACTAAACAACAATACTTTTTCATCTTGGTTTCAAATCGTGAAGCTATAACTTTATAAGAATCCCAGTCGACCGAGTAGTTTGATAGAACTGCTTTTTTGTACGCTTTTACCTTCTTGTCAAAGAGTGAATTCAGAAACGAGGGGATCCGCCCCTCACGCAGCTTAACCTTCCTAACCGGAACAAAGCAATCCATACTACAATGGAGAATAAAAATGAATGTTTCGTACATATCATTAACATTCAGACCCCCAAATGAGCCATAGAAATCGACGGAATCCAAAAAAGATCGAATTTTCTTGAAGTCAGCCTTCTCAAAATCGCGCCTAACAACAACACAGTCTTCCAATGTGTGGGGTGTCAAGAAAAACTCTATGCTGGCGTGGTCGCTTGTACCCAATGGGGGATCGATCTTTACTCTGGAAACGAAATCTTTCTCATTACAAAACAACAGGTCTAGAATCTTCCCATTTCTGGTCCCCGCAGACACGAACTGGTGAAATTCATGATTTTTTACCATGTCTAACTTGGCATACACCTCCATATTGATAGCCAGTAAGTGCCCAATTAATGTCCGGGAAGTTGAAGTCCCCCATGAGCAAGCAAACACTAGTGTCGACACAAAGGTCGCTTATACACTTGATAAGCATAGTGGAATTATCACTCGGGCAGCTAGGAGCTCTATAGCAAAGAACCATCCTCCACTTATCCCCTTCTATGCCACAGTCAGCAGCAATTATTTCGTATCCGCCGGACATCGATTCACTGAAGACCAAAGTAGGGAATAGTGAGGGTTCAATCAGAATAGCAGCACCTCCACCTTTCTTGTGTTGCCGGTCACATCGGAGCACTTCGTAGTTAGAAGCTAGCTCCCCCATCAAGGAAGAAATTTGCGTTCTGCTCTTTAACCATGTCTCGGTAAGTGCAATGATTCCGTAATTATATTTAGAAAGCAGGAATTTGAGAGAATGAATATTTTTCACTAATGACCGTACATTAGCTAAAAGACATCTGGTACCACGCCTAGGTCTAACATAACGAAATGAGGAAGGCTGATATCTGAATTTGGACGGTTGGTCGGGAAACCGCGGAGTCCCCGCTAGTTTCCCTTATCCCCTGATGCGTCCCTACTAGAACAAGGAACAGAACAGTCATTAGATATAGATGGCGACAGAACGTTAACAGAAGCAGATTCGTGACGAACATCACCATTACGATAACGAGAAGATCGGCCCTCCCGTCTCCTCACCCTTTCCTGGAGAGTCAGTGACTCCCTAAGGAACACACCCCTTTCCGGGAAAGAGCGGAGGTGCGGAGCCCTTTTAACGGCCATATTTCTATAAAAAGAACACGGAAGAACAACCTTAAGCAATCTATTCTTATGACGAAACCATTTGCCTAGTCTATAGACCGCAACAGGATAACAATCAACATTCAAATGCGATAAAATATTGAGAACACTTTGGTAATCGTAGCGCATCCTATCAAAATAATTGGCATCATGGATTTCAGGGACACCACTTATTATAACCGATCGCCTCCTTTCGATTTCTTCGTAAGGCAAGGTTTTGGCGGGTGAAGAATTGTCAGAGCTAGGAGGAACAGAAATTTCTTTTAATTCAAAAGAGCGTAAACGATCCTTTAATTCCTTATTTTCAATTTCCAAAACACCATAATTTTCAAGACGCTCACATGTAAGGCAGCATTCTCTTCGATAACCGCACTGAGTTGAGTTGAAATAGATAGCAGCAATTTCTTGACGCACTCCGGCACAGCTTTCGAGTCGTTCACCTGCTTCACAATATCCACGAAGTCTGGCGACATCAATGGTGCATCCGGCGTTACCACTCTTGGGCGCTTCCCGCTCTTAAAAAGATGAGAAGCCGGGGTATCCATTGCTACGCGTGTCGCGAGATCAACCAAAAAACCGATAATGACTTGATTGATCAATACGCGACAGACAACCCACGGAATAGGAACTTCACCTGACTTGGTCGCAAAAAAAGACACTGAATTCTAGCCCCCTTGCGACAAGGAGCTCCGCAGAATGAATATGTAGACTGAAGGGAGAAGAGAATAGGAAGAAAGCAGGAAATAACAGTAAAACGGACGGCTGAGTGAGTAGAATCAGGTTGCTTGGCCAGACACTCAAAAAACGCCGCCGCACGCTGGCATTGCATGCGCCAAAAAAAGCTACGAGGCGTCGGCGCTAACATATCAATCGCTGTCAACCAAATCTGTGCGCTCAGGGCACTCCTAAACCGCTAAAGCTTCTGCGCTTCTCTTTCGGTCATGTACGATTGATACCTATGCCTGTATCCGCGCACTTCCTCGTGCTCATTCCGCCGTATCATTTTGCCCGGTCCGCACCTCGCATAGGTAGTACAGATTTATTTCGCAGGTAGCTACCGGCCAATAGCTGCTCGACGGCTAGACATCATGTTTCTTAGTTTTAGACTTGTGTACGGCAGCTACCACTTCCTGCAAGCTCTGTGGAACATCACTTGACGCAGGTCGTGCAACCCTTGACATGCTCGAAGAGCGGGGTTCAGCATTCGTAGCCTTTATAGCAAAGATCGAAGCCAGATGCTGATAGCAAAGCGCACCACCAATAACGCCGCCGTAGCGAGAGGATTGGCGGTCAGGTACAAATTACACGTAGTAACAGTGTGTCGTTTCCTGAATATTATGTAGGTTTCTCTGTTTGCATCTCTTGCCCGCAGCGTGTTTGTAAATTGCGTAGCAGTGAGTTTTTTCTTGCGTAGTCCCTTATTCCTTCCTCTCCTACATAATGCTCTTTTCCCTCCTTTACTAGGACCTTTTTCTTCTTCTTTAACTTTTATTTGCGCACTCACTGCTTATTAGGCTTCCCTAGTTACACCATTTTCACTGACTGCGACTCACCTCGCTAGTTCATCTTCATCTTTTATTCAATGGTTCATGACGTAGTCTTCCCTCCTCCTCCCCGATGTCGCGTGCTCGTCACTGAGACGTAACCGACTTCGGCTTGTTCCCTTTCGATGACGAGAGCACGGCATATTTTTCATCAGTTTCCTCTTATTAGGTTGGAAGGAAAGTCCTGAGACACTTTGACCAAATTTAGCCGAATTTTCCTTAGCTAAAAGGCACCTACAATCTACAAAGTAATCACCATTAATGACTAGGACTAGTGCCCACCTTTTGCACATCTTCTCATTTCCACTCTTGTAGAACTACGGAAACTACGATAAGAAGAAGAGGTGGACCTCATTTTCGAGTAGACGTCGGTTAAAAATTTTTGCTTTCTAAAAGATACGGTAGTTATCAAAGGAGGTGGTAATTAGGGGCTGCTAACTTTGGCATATAAGTTTACTGCATTCTCTGGTCGAGATCCATCGGTCTTCGCATTGCCAAGTAGTAGAAAGAAACTGAGCGTTTCTGAATTAATTCAAGCGTAACGTCATCCATCTTTGGATATTGATTAGTGTAGACTGTAGCCGACATTGCTGTGCTAGTATCCAGCGACATCGCCTTGTGCCATCAGTAACACAGTGGACTCAGTGGATTATTCCATGCACATCTGCTTTTGGCTGAGCAATCTTTTTTTTCTCCTTGAGAGATCCTGTGGGCGTCATGTACATGGTGTACGCAAGCACTCCACCACTCGCTACTAAGCACGAGATCTCACGCAAGCTCTTCCAGGGTCTACAAGGGGAAGAAAACTCAGGCACGGCTATCCGATGACCTTTGTCAGACTGGTCCAACACATGAGGGATACTCCACAAAAATTTTTCCCTACAGCCGAGGTTGCGGAGAAGCATGGCAGTTGTTAGTCAGGTGGAACCTGTAGAGGCCAACTTACTGGTGGTTACGTTCGGCTGTGCCTCCAGAAGTTTGAGTAAACGGCCGTCATTCTGTGCTAGTGGCCGACCTATACGTTGCCTACTTTCAAGTTCAATAATTCCAGCTTGCAAGCGTTGAGGGACATCCTTCATAACTACAACGGAGGTGTTAGCTCTTTCGATTACGGCCGAGTGGCCTCACAGGAACTTACAATATGAGATAGGTCGAAAAGTACCTTGACATTTTGGGGACATTTGGGCTTTGGAAGCTTCCACTAAGTCGTGATATACAGCTCTGCAAGAACCACAGATGCCGCTCTTCTCTGATCAGGAGTGCATTTGAATTGTTTGTTGGTTCTTTTCTAGAACAATTCGAAGTGTCGCAGGACTTTCCTTCCAATCTAATATTTAGTAAAATGTACTGCTTAGTTTAATTAGTGAAATGTACTGCTTAGTTTACTTTGGTTGCATTGCAGATTCATTTATTATTTGATAGCGTAGCGTTCCATCATTTACTACGCTCAGCAGTAGTTTCTCCCTGCACATAGTGCGACTTCTCTTTCTTTTCTATTTAGATAGGTTGATTTTCCTTCTCATTTCTTCTTTTCGTAGTTGAATTGGAAATAAAAGGATGAAGGATGAAGTCTTCGACGTTAATTAATCCCATTGTGGGATGCGGCACGCATTCTACCTCCATTCAAAATCGTAGTGGCTTACTGAGTGCGATGTGGCATATGCAATGACTTGCGGGGGCCAGCCGATGTACAAGTCAGCGTTCTCATCTTCTAGACGAATCTGGTACCAATACCGTCCCCGGAGGGTAGAAGAGGCCACATCGTTGTTGGGGATTCTCCAATGGGGGGATGGAGGTCGTATTTGACGCTTCGCTGTTAACTGACGTAGTGAGAGCTGTTACCTTCGGGTAGCCCGTAGCCCCTTGGAGTGGCGCGATACCGCTGTTACCTTTTTTCTGGCCCTAAGTTTTTCTTTTGCATTTCCCTTAAAGGAAGAACCCGCGATTTTTCGCCATCTCAGATGGTGGATTAGGGGGTTCAACATAGACGATGAGGGGTTGAGTAACTCGACTGTGAACAAAAAAAGCACAAAAAAACGTGCCACCTGCCCTAGATAGAACCCCATTTTGATCCCAGTTGGTACGTGCCCAATAAACTCCATCTCCAAAGCTACGCCCCATATGCACGGCCGATACACCGATAAGATTTCTACGATCGTACAAGTGGCGATTATCATGTTTTTCGTCCTGCAATCTCATTTTTCACTGGAATTCGGTTGTTAGGGGCGGAGTATGGAGACGGAGTCACTGGAAAAAAGGAGGAGCCACTGAACCTATATTGCGCTACAGCGCCCCTCCCATAGAATTTTTGGCCGCGAAATCGATACAGGGTTGGTCGTCGCGAATCACTCTAACCTCCTGACGCCATATTTTCAACGATACCTGATCGCGGACCGAGCTAACTGGCGTGGGTTCTTTCACTTGAAGGTTAGAACTATCCCCTTGGAAAAAGTTGTCCCCGTAGTGTGAGGCAAAACACACACACCGTTGGCACGGAAGCCAGCAGTTGTCCTTTTTCTCGTCATCGAAGTCGATCATTGTCACACTATACGCCGAGACTTGATAAGCCGTGCTGGGACGATAATCGACACAAGAACCTAAAAGAAGCCATGCACAACCAGGAAAATAAGACCTCGACCGGTTCAAATAAAGACATGCTGAATCAAGATGCAGTCGCAAGCACCACCGGCAGATACAATCAAGGCGAAACGACACCGACAGCCACCCAGTCTCTAAGTGAATCCAAGTATGAAGACATATATGATACGTGTTTCATTCCAAACTACTCCTGTATAACAGACTTTTGTCGAGTATAGTTCAGTTTTTATTCGTCTCCAACAAACGACTACGCTGCTTCCGGTTTCGATACAGAACGGGTTGCATGGTGCTTTTAATCGGGTAAACATAACAAAGCGGGGTCTAACTCGTGTTCTAGTGTCCTTCCCACAAGGTAGTGATCCCTTTACCTGCTAAGGCTGACTCTTAGTAAAGGGAAGGATAAATAAGCAGAGAGTGTGCTGCCTTGTGTATACGTGCCGTATTCAAAACAAGCATGTAGAGCCGTTGCTTGTGGTGCATGCAGTGGGTGGTTTCAGACTAAACGGATGTGATATTTGTGTTCAGGAGGTCAAAATACTTCAGGGGATAGGTTTTCAGCGAATTTGGTGATTCAAGATTTTTTTAGCGTCGGCGCCTAGGCGCGGGCGCAAAGCGCAAGGCGGTGCTATTTCGGGCTCAGTGGATGAGATATTAGTGTTCAGGATGTCGAACTGCTCTTGTAGACCAAATCTCAGACGACATGAAGTTGCCACCTGAGTTTCGAAAACTGAGGCGGCAAAGAGTGCACAGTGCCAAGAATGGCAGAGTGGGCAAAAAGGGATACAAGTCGATCTGTTTGCGCAATTCATAAATTATTCAATTTCATATTTCGTGAATACTACAGTTCCTCAAATCAATATGTCCTTTTCGTCAATTCTGCAATTCTTCTTATATTCATCCACTCTTCACTGACAAGTAATGGAAATAGAGACAGCACTACAAAGGTAGGAGAAGTACGACATGTTGCCTTCAAAATGATTATTACAAAGAGCCCCTGTCAAGCCAAGTAAAGAGGAACATGACAGTCAAACGTGCCCCACTGGTGAACAAAAAGCAGTTGTGGGATTAAGGTAATCACTTGTGGTATGCAGTTACAGGCTACCTTTCGTGTATTTACGTAATATCTGGCAACTTTCACCGAAAAGGCTTCAATCACCATAGCAAGCGCGCCGGCGCGTGGAAGAGCGCATTTGACTGTTGTCCCGTACTGACGGCACATAGCTCGGGTGGCATTTACTCCTACACAGGGTGCAGCATCGTTGTGAGAAATCCATACACATTGGCAGGAGGGAATCGTGAACGCAGGGTCGGTGAGCACCAAACAGCATAAAGTGTGGCACTATTTACCCTTTACCGCCCCAGTCTTCCGGAAACAGGCCTACTTTTGACCAACTTTTTTCTGCCTTGGCCAAATTGGCTGAAAATTTGTACCCTGGGTAGTTTGAACATGAATATCACATCCGCTAGGCACGGAACCTCCTGGCACCCGCGCCACAGGCGCCGGCGCCAAAATACCTTAAATTACCAAATTCGCTGAGAACTTGTTTTCAGAAGTAGTCTGACTTTCCTGAACACGAATATCACATCCGCTCGGCATGAAACCTCCTGCCGCTCGCGCTAAAGGTGCTGACCCCAAAACACCCCAGACCACTGGCGCATGTGGCGCGGGCGCCAAGATATTTCGGGCTAAGCGAATGTCATATTCATATTCAGGAGGTTAAAATACCCCAGGAGACAACATTTGAGCCAAATCTGTCTACGGAAAACAAAGTCGGCCAGATACTGGCTCAATCCTGGATGGTTGGGGCAGTAAAGGGTAAATAGTGCCAAAAGTGCCTTCGCTAAGTTTCATGGAGCAGACGGAAATCTGCAGAGGACCCGGATATAAGGAAAACTACAAAATATTAGAACAATTGATTAGCAGTGTCAATAGTTTGCATGAACTTGTAAATACGTAGATGACTGAATAATACATCTCAAACAGATTCGTGCGTATCGACCTTTCTAAAACCCAAACGAACATCTGCTTGCATGGACAAAAATCACCTGAAACCAGAGCCCACACCTTTCCACGACTACTGCGTAGAAGGGTAATGCACGATGCACACTCGGACCCAATCGATCGATGATAACCAAACTATACTTTGACTCAGTCCAAAGGGAATGTACAGGGGGGGGGGTAAAAGAAAGGCACTTTTCTACCTCGACTTCCAAGGCGATATACGTCGCACTTGATCGGATTCTGGTTGGTCACTCCCACTACCAAATTCAACAACACATTGCACACGACTAACAACTCCGCCGCAACTTCCTAGACGAACGCCATCGAGAAATTCTGCCACGCGATCGTGATTCGGTGCCTGTGTTTAGCGAGTTCGTTGATTTCTTTGCCAATGAAGCCCTTTTGCTCCTCCAGAAACCGGTAACAGAGGGGGTTTAGTTTAGTTGACACACCTGGATATTCCTTGTTCTTTAGAATGAACGCCCTTCGATCCCAAGTAGGCGAGAGCTTTTCCAACGCCCTTCGATTCCATGTGCTGGCACGAAATCCCGTAGCAGTACAAACTTTTCAAGAAGGTACGGGCGACTACATGTGGGGAGGATATTCTTCTCGAGTTGCTCGATGTAACTGGCGCTCATCATCAGTACGAGGTCCAAGAAGAAAATATCGATCTTCCTATTCCACAAAATACCGGTCCATACCACCAACCCGCGTCTTGGCAACTGCAGTGAAGATGATATCCTGGACCGTAACGGCGTTGTCGGAGCGCTCAACGTGGGAGGTCTTCCACATTTAGAGTGCTGGTTCCCAGGTAGCTTTCTATGGGCAACTCCATACAAGAAGTTTCGCAGCTATTTGGAGGTGACGTGAATTCCATAGGCCTTCTCCATTCCAACTGCGATTGGAGATAACTTCATATTTTGGTATACATGAAGGCGATGGACGAGGGCTTGCTCCTGCTCATCGAGGGTCTTAGGTATCTTCCGCCCTTGTACTCGTATCCATTTCTTCTCTCTGAGCCGCGTGAGCCTTACTTGTATGTGACTCGGCCACAGTGTCTTTTTTGACCCCTCCTTATGTATAGGTTTTGAAGGCATACTTAAGTGCCAAGGGTAACCCACCTAAAAAGTGTTCTAAACTGGCGGTTCTTCAGAAAAACCGTAGGGCTTGTTGGGAAGAGGAAATACTGGGCGTTCTGAAGGCCTTAGTTTTGGAACTGATTGCGTTTGAAAGAAGTTGTTCTCGTCTGAAGCACAAAAACCCGCTCGCGATTTACCTTTAACGCGCCCTAACCCATCCGAAATATTTAACGAAGGGAGAAGACTCAGATTGCGAATAGGTGGAAGACGCAGCAGTAGTGATTTCGCTTCAGCATGCCTCCTTTCGTCTCTCAAAAGCCTCAAACTAAAGAAGATATCACCCCAGAAAAAACCGCGATTTCCACCCGGCCAACAGATCTGCCCCACCGCTAATTTGCCATGGAATCATAACGCGGCAGCAAGCGCTTGCGAGTCGTTACGTATCTAATCATTTCGTCAGAGCAAATAATTAGAGCCGAAAAGGGCGTTTTCCGAGAGGGAAGGGGTGGTACTGACACCAATATTTCACATAACGATGCTGTGCCCTGCTCCTACAACGTCTGCGCGGCACGTGCTGCGCGCAGCACTTCTAGCATTTGGCCATCTTCGATAATCCGCGCTTTCCATAGCGATTCGTGCGCAATCCTCGCGCCATTGAACTTGGATTGAAAATCAACCTGTTTCAGAATTCCAAAGTCTGCGAGCGCAATTACAATTAAGTGTGAAGTAAAGAGCAGCAAGACTCTCTTGAGTTCCGTACTCTTTGCAAGCGGTGAGAAGGACGTGAATCGAAGAGCAGTTAGCTCCTTCAAGGTTCCCTACTTTTCGCAAGCGCGATTTTGATGAGGAGGATGAAGTGACTCAATGATCTTTCATGGGCAGATGTGGGCATTATTCAAGTATCACTACCCTAATCTACTGACTTCAGCCCAGTTTTCCCATCGACCTTTCCGAAAAAAACTGAAAATTTGATTTGCAGAGGAACTTCGACCTCCTAAACATGAATATCGCACCAGTTTGGCCAGAAATTGCCTGGCGCTCGCGTTCCGGAGGCCAGCGCCAGATGATACTGAATCACCAAAATTGCTGAAACTCAAATATGTTTGTTATTTGACATCCTGACCACGAATATGACATATATTCCTATCGCCGGCTAGGATACTACGATCATGTACGCTGTTGATGCTAATCCTTTCCAGGAGGGAATCACTCCTCTTCCTAGGCTCAGCCTTAGCAGAGCGCTAAATTGGAGTACGAATGCCATTTCCGTGATTAGGGCATAAGACAACATTGTGCAGATTTTCATCGAATTTGGTAAAAGGGTGTGGCGCCAAATAGCGCCAGGGCTAAAAAGTAATGTCATGTTTGCGATCAGCGCACCGACTTACCCCATTATGCAAGTTGAAAAGAAAAATCATTGAAAAAAATAATGGGCTATGTTGTAAAATCTAATAAATGAGAATTAGTGAGGGGAGTCGAAAGCAAAGAAATAGCTCAGCTCCCGTTTCGCACGTGCCCTTAGACGGAAGCCGAGCAAAAACATACTTTTTTCTCTGTGCTCATCTGTAAAGGAAGGGAGGGAAAAACTTCAGAAAGATTTTCAGAGAGGTGAATTTCAGAAAGTTTATAAGATACAAAGCTGAAAACGAAAAAATCATACGATTATACTACACGACACATGCAGGCAAAAGAGAGATGCATGGGCACCAATTTTAGGTGTAAACGGAAGAATCATTCTGAACATCGACACCAGTGAGGATACCTCTGACTAATGTGCTTATGCTCCTGTATCTTTTGTAGTAGAGTATTTGTAACATATCAGTGTACTTCTATAAATACATTTAACTATATTAGCTGTAATAAAGTTCTCACTATAACCAATTCTACAGAGCATCTTTACCGTGTCCGGTATCCCTCTTGTAAACGTATCAAAACAAGTGCAGGTTTTGACTATCGTAAGGGGTTTCTGTGTATATAACGGAAGCTTTAGTGGAGATATTTCAATCAGTGTGGGAGGAATCTAATCACCTTGCAGTTAAAGTCATCTGTTTTATTATCTAAACCAATACTAATTTTACCGCTTATTATATTGGTTGTGAAATCCAAATAATTACTGGATAGCTCAATTGTGTGAGTTTTGTCTCAACTGGAGGGTGTCTTTACAGATTTCATTGAGTTGTTTGTGAACCTCACCCTCAGACTGATTACGTATGACTAGGAAATTATCCATATATCTGCACGGAATGAGCAATTTATTCGCATTCAATCTATTGCGCTTAGCATAATTATATTCCAGGACTGACAGCGTAAGGTCTGTCAACAGTGAGCTGAAGTTGCCCCCTGGTGGAACACCTTTGATCTGTTTGAATACATTACTAGCGAAACTACAAAAACTGTTACGTATTAGGTAATCGATAATATATATCAAGTCGGTAGCTGTAGTATATGTAAATGATTTTACTTACTTTAATGTCTGTGTAAAAAATATGGTAACCATTACTGGCAACTTACCGGTATTTTTAAAGCAGATGTTCAGAAGTTCTTGCATATTCCTTATAATGAGGTTATGTTCCAAGTTTGCAAACATGTCTGTGAAATTAGCAGTATATATTTTGGCACTGCCGTAGGTAATATTAATGAGTTTCCGACTTATATTGATGGTGTTTATCGACCAATAAGTCAGTCGTTAGTCGTTCTGTTTCGGTTTTGTATCGCTTTTGCATAGTTTACAAAATGGTTCTTGACATGCTTGAAAATGACACGTATTTCTAGGCTGGGGCTTTGATGCTACTGCTATGTGCGCCCGTAATATATCTAAACTTGATTGGATCTTTATGCAATTTCTGCAGAGCATACACACTAGGTAGATTGCATCAAATCTATAGTGAGTTTGTTCCTTACACAAAAGGATTTGTGTTTCAGTACCCACGGATATTTGTCACTCGACTTCACAAATTCATATGAATGATTATTGTCCCCTTATGCGAATGTGCTACTAGCATCGTCATTAGCTTATTCCCATCTCTTCATCAAGTAGATTGAGTACCTCCGTGTGTGAAGTGGTTCCGGTGAGAAGTTTTCCATGAGTGAGAGGGCCAGTCGGATCGGTCGGCGAAGCGGCCGATTTTCCTTCCGCGTGTGAAGTGGGTCCCGGTGAAAAGCTTTTCATGAGTGGGAGGGCCATTCGAATCGATCCTCCTTCCGCGTGTGAAATGGGTCCCGGTGAGTTTTCCAGAGTGGGAGGGACAGTCAGATCGATTCTAAGGTTATCGTCACTAACTTCATCTGCCAAGCCATTACTCAATTTCACCTTACTCATCCAATGTTGTCATCAAATGTCAATCCTATATATCGTTCCTTTCATCACAAGTTTCCTGTGCTTACTTTCCTTTAATAGATAAGCCCTTTAATTCATATTGCCTGTAACAGTGTGACCATGCTTGCTTTTTATATATTCCTGCACATTACCGTATTACAGACACAGTTACTAGTGATTATCCGCCTCAATTTTTCATTGTCGAGATTCTTTGAAACTCTGTTATAATTACATATTTTGTTAGCCATTGTGTTACTGTAATTACAAATGATTCTACTAAGTGTAAAGTCACAATCATTTCCATTAAGCAATATTCCCTTGAAAGTACGTGAACTGAAATTCTATTGAAGTATATTCCATTGGATATCCTACTTTTAAAGCTGACTTCAGTGTTATGAGAATTCTTCCTGGTTTTTCTTTGATGACTAAACCATGATGAAAATAGGCCAACAAGCAAAATATCAATCGTTTTGTTATTGACCGTCTGTGGACAATTCAGAGACATAAAGAGTTTAATGACCTTATTGATTTCTTCCTTACGGAGACTTCCAAGTAGTCTGAAGTATTGTGTGGGTTTGAGTGTTCCTGTGCTGTTAGTAATTTCTTCTATGATGTTATCATGAGTGATTCCTTTCTTGTTTCTGTTGCTTCTCTTTCCTCTATTATTTCTTTGATTTGTAATCCTTAGTGGAACAAAAGGATGATTGCCTTCGTATAGGAGAGGGTTGTTCACATTCGTGATAGTTCCATAACCTTCAATGTCATCATTCCACCCAAAAGGACATGGTGTTGTAGAAGTAGTTTAATCCAAAACACTTCTTTTCCGAGGAGGGTATTTTTGTCATTAGACTTCTGAGAGTCTACCACTTAAACGGAAAACCCTTTTCACATTTATTAAAATGATTCTACAAGGGCCTATGTATCTTATGTGCGTAAGTGTAGGTTACATGTTCTCCTATTCCTTCTTTCAGTTTCCTTATAGTCATCCAACATACGGTGTTCCACATCCGTTGCATGTCAAACAGTATATTACGTTCTTTGTGTTGAGATTTGTATATTTTTCTTTATAAGTTTTGATGTGCAGGCCTGTAACATGTGATATTATGATGTTTTCCATTTTTGTAGTTCTACAGGTTCGACATTTTTTCTTGCATTTGCAACCCTTGTTATCATTACTAAATTCGAGTGAGTAGTGAATAGCCTCATCCCTTACCTTGTGGAACCTGATGTGAACAAAGTAATTTTGTGCGCTAATATGAGCATTTTTTTGACGTAGGATCTGAGAGCATGAGCGGTCAAATCTGTACGCAGAGAACAGCCTTCCCGAAGGTTCAGCAGGGCTGCTGCCCAAGAGTTGCCTCTCCCTGTGTTGACTACCAGTGCTGGAGGAGTCAAAAACTGCCCACCCCGCCGTTTATGACTTGCATCACCCCGTCAGCGCTAGTCCCTATTTTTATAGAAGTATGGCCCTCTTGTACAAGAGGCATGGACCTCTTATGTATCAAGATACTGGGAAAGCGTGGTGTTTACGTAATGGGATTGTTGGAACGTGTATAACAAGCAGATTCAATAAATAATTAATATAAATATTTTAAGAGGAACAAGTAGAGAGGAACAGTAAGAAAAAATGCACGTCAATATGACGTATGACGGGTATTGCCGGTACGACTACAGACGACCATTGGCCGAAACCCCATTGGGGTTTAGCCCGAGGGCCAGGAGAGAGTAGTAAAAATAAAGTGAACTAATGACCCTTCTTCAGGTGCTACGACTACATAGCGTCGGGTTGCCCTCGAGCTGAAACAGATTATAATTAGGAAAGTGCTGGCGACAAATCTGCGTTAGCGTTTGAAACCAAGTTAATACTCTTGATTAGGGCTCGAATAACAAGCAGAGGCGGAGTGTCAATAATTTTTTTGAGTTCTCGGGTTTGCAATAGCTAAATAATGCCCAGATGTGTTTTAGTATAACTACATGACGGTCTCGCTACATTATGTTCATGTGTTACCTGTTACCGGTTACTATCTTCAAATGCTTCCTCGTCCTCCCTAATGAGATCGCATTTGCGAAGATTCTACACCTCAAGAGAGCTTACTGCGCATGGTAAGCCCCATTCACTTAACTCGGTATGTCTACAAGAAATTTGTTATCAGTGACACTGATTAATTCTTCCTGATGCACATCCGATTGCATGACGTTCCATTCTGCTTCACCTTTTTCTTCGAGAGTGCAATGAAATTCGAGCGTGTTAGTTT
Organism: Cooperia oncophora; assembly: GCA_036418165.1. Classification (NCBI taxonomy): domain Eukaryota; kingdom Metazoa; phylum Nematoda; class Chromadorea; order Rhabditida; family Trichostrongylidae; genus Cooperia; species Cooperia oncophora. Next base: position 58,657 of record MU966575.1, read on the forward strand.
TCTTTCAATTTGGCGTTCGTGTGCTTTTATTCCCATAGGAGGCCCTGCAGTTTACATTCCCTTACAAATGGGTCATTTGAGGCCGTGAAGGCTACTTTGAAAACTGTTTGAAGCATACTTTAAAGGTACACGCGGTAAAGGAAATCAAGATATATCTCCGATTTGCATAAAGAGTGCTGAAAGCTGCTATCTCAGCTTTCTTCCAAGTCACTATTTTAGATTTCGGACTCCATGATAGTTTTATATGTTTTTTATTGCTCAAATTCAATTTCTTTCTATTCATTTTGTGACTGTCAGTGACGATGTACGCTAGATGATGTCTCTGCTGAGCATAGCAAATGAGTAATGGCGAAGTCGCTCTTTCTCTATTCCCCTCTGGCCGTAATTAATGAGGAATGTCATTACTCAACAAGCTGGGAATGCCACTTCCAATTCGCAAATACAGTAAGCGTTTGGCGTGCAATGAAGTTCCTGTCTGATTCAACAAATCGTTCAGCCACTAAAACTCAGGCGCAAAATGCAATCAACCATCCATACTAGCTGATCTGTAGCTGAAATTACCCACAACAGAAAGTTTTGGCCAGAGTCTGTCCTGAGTTTTAAAAGTGAGGCAGTGAAGGATAAACAGTGTTACTTTGTTCCGTTCGTTGTCTACTAAAAGCTGCTTTGAAGGAAAATATATCAGAACTGAAAAGTACGCTCTATATAACCGTTTCTAAGTGCGAAAGAAGACGAAAAGTAGCTCAGAAACTCACGAAAATGATTAACTATGACATACAGGTGCAATCGGTCGTCTATGTTGGCGCACTGGCAACGCAGGTCGACTAAGTACGCCCATCAAGACTTTTATAGACGAGGACGAGCTGTCCGGTCCGGAAAACGCGTTGCATCAGCCATCAGGCAACTATAGTCGGTGCGCCCCAATGGCAATCCGGCCGCCCCAAGCGATCGGCTCCCTAATTACCGTTGACCTTGGATCGGACAACTTGACCAAGCCACTCATCGTTTTGATTCTAACAATTAATACGACCTACAAGATGCCAGCATAAGCATCTAATTGCGTATTGACTTAGCTATGCATTCTCGCCCATTTGAGCTAATTTTTGCCTTCCTTCGTTCAGCCCTCTTTGCGAACCTCCATTACTATACTGATACTATTTTTTCGGGGAAACAAATCGTTTCTCTGGTGTTATTCTGCCTAGTAACGATGTATTCTTCATTGCATTTTTACACTATGGCATTACTAAATCGGTGGTGAGCTCGAAAGCCTGATTTCTAATTTGATTCAATTTAAGCTCGATTTTTCGCTGCTTCCTCGCTGAAAGAGCATAGTTTCTTGACCATTATGGGCGTCCCGGGGTCGCTCAGCGACCCCACCTCTGTGGTCTATTTCCAAGTCCTACAAAATGAATAAACCATTTTGAAAAAGCGGGGCACGCCCTGAACGACCTTCCTTGTAAGAGGAGCGTGTGCTGAAGTTGCAAGAAGAACAACAAAAGAACATAAAGGACAACAAAGTTTTAGATCCATCGATGAAAATGCAACGTGACAAACTTCAGACAGGCGCATTTGAAGGACAAAAAGACTGCCTACCTGAATGTACTGCATGGCAAAATATTAACGCGAAAACTCGAGAGAAAGAAATTCGGCTCTCTCTCTCTCTCTCTTCTCTGTGTGTCTGTGTCTGTATGTGGTGTGTGTGTGTGTGTGTGTGTGTGTGTGTGTGTGTGTCTGTGTGTGTTGTGTGTGTGTGTGTGTGTGTGTGTGTGTGTGGCATGCCCAGATTCCAATTGAAACCTTACTTAAAGACACAGTTGCGACCGGCAATTGCGGAAAGGAACTCAGAATAGGCATAAAAAAGTGTAGGTATATGATGTAGCGAGAAAGCAGCAGTAAAACATGTCCGAAATGTATTATAGAGAAGGATAACATAGTGCTACTAGCTAGTAGCTAGCAGCCGTGAGGGTCGGCATGGGCCTAAAGGGTTGTCCCCCCTTACGTGGCCTAATATAGTCAGCTTCTGGGCGAGTTCTTGCGTTTTCTCACCATTTTGAACAGAATCGCAGCTTCAAAACTCGACTTCTTGATTCGTCGCTATCACATTTGCAGAGGTCAGTTAGCCTTATTTTTTCCGCGGAATGTGCCTTTAAGTGTAAGGCCGAGCGGAAAAAGGACGGCGGGCACACTATATTTCATATTGCCTCACACAATGTCAGACTTTATCGACTGATGCACTCCTGGGTGTACATCTTCAACAGCTGGCAAAAATCAAAGGTGATGCCGTTTGAGCTCGAGAGATAAGGAGAGCAAACGAAGTGCGTGCAAAGTGGTGGAGTGGGGAGAAAATGCTATTTGGGAAAGGTTTTGACAATACATTCCGGACAGATGGAGTCGTTTTTGTTATGAAATGGCAAATGTGGCTCCGTATATCACTTCTCTCGACGCTCTCCCTCCACGAATTGCTAGTCTCAAATTCAAGATAAGGAGGAGGAGAAGAGCGCACCTCTCCAGCCGGAAAGAAATTGTGCGTTTCTTCTTTCTTTTCCATGAGGAACTGAGAGCGGACCTCCACATCGAGTCGACTTACGTCATAGTTCAAGGCAACTTCAACGTGGTTGTTGGCTTAGGAGGAGATCATAAGAAAACTTCTGTCGGAAAATACGGCATAGGTGAAATAGCAACAGGCGAAGGTGTGTTGCTGAATTATAGGAGCAGCATTAGTTCTCAGCTATGAATAGTTCTTTTGAAAAAGAAGCGCAAAGCGTAAGTGGACGCGGCCCTGATGTAAGGAGGGTGAAATAAATGGACTATGCGACTATGTGTTGATAGGTTACTGACAGGATACCTGAAGCAGTTTATCTACGTCTCGGTTATTGGTTACTGATTCTAATTCTAGACTCTTACGCGAGACCGGTTCAACACGGAAGGAGGAAGCCAAGCTTTCCGTTCACAAAAGAGCTTACGAGACCAACTTCCAATGCTGATGCTTCTATAAGTTTATAATCGGAATTGCGGACGGATCCCAAAAAGTATTGATGACGACTATGACGAGCTTGTTACAAAACTTCAGCTCATTCGATCGCCTGCTCCCGTTGCCCGCGGTCTGCTTTGCGGAGTGGTTCTATATGAACTCAACACTCCCCTGTTCTTTCTGGCTGCATCCAGCATATTTTAATCCACTACTATATTCGGCCGAAAAACTGTTTGTACATTTTGTTCGCAAAATTGCTGTTACCTGGTCGACGTTCTTTGTACCGAGATATAAATAAGAAACCCCTGAGCTCAGCCAGCGATTTCTACTGCGACATCTCTAGCGGTGAGCGTTAATTTTATTTTGAGAATTAGCCACCTTAACATCGTGAGGCTGTTCATCGAATTTTATTGGCTTATACTTCTGTACCGGTTTGGCTGACGCGCACTACTGCGCTCATGGTCACACCTGTGGTACTAACCATTGACAGGATTTCTGTGCTGACCACTAACACTTGGCCTAACCACGTCTTGAAATAGGGCCCTTTTCATCATATTTCTCCTTTTTAATGAACGTTGGTCAATGTCTAGTGCTTACCACATTCATAAAAACACCAAACGAAATAGGACGGTTCAGCGGTTCACAGAATTTCGGTGATAGCAGTATCGAAATCTTAGTGAAAGCTCCTTTGGTCCTCGCGTCCTCCGTTGAGCAGCTTTCACGTCCGTCTGCTGCCTCTTATCTTTCCTCAGTGACAAACATCTCTAGACTTCGACCTTTGGGTGAAACCGTAGCGTTCAGCGGTCGAATCAATTTAGATTATATGCTGAGGAACAGTGTTTGTGCCCCGAAATCTTCACTGGCGACCCTAAGCTGACATTAATCCTTTTTTTTGGTGTCTGGAGTGCCCTGAATCTACTTTATAGATTTTTCGTCTGACTGCGCCCACCTCGGGCTGACCCTGTCCACAGTGTTTGTGCCCCAAAATCTTCACCGGCGACCCTCTGCTGACCTTAATCCACGTTTTTTCCGGTGTCTACAGTGCTCTGGAAGCGTTATACAGACTTTTTGTCCGACTCCGCCCATTGTGTGCGGGGCAGGCCCCGCCCACAATGTTTGTGCCCCACAATCCTCAATCGGCCCAGCCCTCACTGACCTTGATCCTCTTCTTTCCGGTTTCTGGAGTGTTCTGGAAATGAGCTACAAACTTTTAAAATGAGTATCCTGCGATTAAGGGCAAGCTTCGCCCACTGTGGGCGGGTCTCAACACACGTTGAGCGTGCCCAACACTCGCGAGATATTTAAACTCTGCACTGAGTTTTTTGCGTTTTCTAAACACTCTTGCGAACCGGGTTACTGAGTTTTATGAGAACCGCCGCCCACGCTGAGTACGCCCCGCCCATTTTGGATGTGTCTCCCACGGTTAGTCTGGCAACTCCTTGCTAACCTCATTCCACTTGTCCCTCATCTTTGAGTGCTCCGGAAGCGAATTATGAACATTTCTGTGCGGAACCCCAAAATTTCAGCGAGCGCCCCTCCCACTGTGGGCGGGGCTGCGCATAGGTCAAGTGTGCTTTTCCTTTCTTGTCCCATGCTCTACCCATCCCCACCTTGACCCGACCTTTCCAAGTGGTTCTTTAGGTCGAACCGAATTTCCGTACAGACAAACAAACTTACAAACAAACAAACTTACAAACTTACAAACAAACAAACAAACACAGACGAAGCGAATTATATACAATAATATATAATATAATATATAATATAATAATAATAATAATAACACATGGGGTGATAGGGTGATTAGAGAGCCATCGTCATGGTTCAGCTGGCGATGTCACAGTGATGTTCAGCATGATGGCCAAATGTAAGAGGATAATTGGATGCAGGGTACAGCATCGCTGTGTGAAACACATGGGGAGGTAGTACTTGGCTGCTGGGAAGAGGGAGGGGTCATATGTGCCTTTAAAAGAAATTTGCCGCGTTGGGAAAAATTTTTTTCGTGGTTTTACCTTTTCGCGGTTTTTTCCATTTCACATTGGCTATATTCTACCGCCATACCCCACCCTGGTCGAAGGAAACTTTTCGTGTGGAGAACTGAAAAAAAACCGGTAGGAGGCGGGGAACTTGTAGGAAAGTGAGGAAAGTGGGAAAGGAGTAGGTAAGAGTTGGGGTAGGGGGAGGGGGCGTACCGAGACCCTCCTTCGAGGGGTGGGGGATTGCACTGGCATCACCATTTCACACATCACGATGCTGTATCCTGTTTGGATGCACTAGCTGTCGACAGGGATGCTTCACGCGTTCCAGCGGTGGACCTGTGACAGTTGGCGCGTTTTTTTTCATAACTCATGAAGTCCTGCTGCGCGAACACCTTGACCCTTCACATCTATTTATGTACTCTGCCACCAAGCATATTTTCATGCATAAAGAAGTACGCAAGAAATAATAGATCTCACCTTGTTTCAGTGACGTGTGAGCGCTCTCTACCAAGAAATCTCCGTCTACCACAGGTACCCATGGGAAATCAGCGAATTCACGCACAGGTGCCCACTCATTTTCCCTGAAATCCGGATGTTATATTTAGCAATGCAACATATACGTTTTTAATTTTCATTTGGGAACGACGTAGTCAGGTAGAATATTGTTCATTGTTTGTTTTTTATACGTTGCTCAGGACAAACGTAGGAAAATAATATAATGAACAAAAAAACTATGAATACAACTGCGAGAGTTGACACTACTCATCAAATTTCGATAATCCTCCCTTAACTAAGACTTTATACGGCAAAAAAAACGATGCAGGTCAGAGACACTGCTATTTTACGAGAGCTGAATTCAGATGCAGGGCTTGTGAAGCTTTGATGTTAGTCGTTGGTAATGAACGTTTCATATGAGATTCTTTCCAATGCCCCTCTAGTTCTAGAATTTGCCTTACCATAGGATTTGGACGCATCAGATGTAACGTTCCGAATCTTCAACACCAAAAAAGGTCAAAACCTTTTTCAATGAAATGTGAAAGTGTGCAGTTTGTATTCCTGATTTTTACAAAATACGTGCGCTGATCTAAAATCAATGCAGTCATCGAATCTGAAAAATATTATGCAGGTGAAATTATTCCGAATTTTTTAAAAACTAACTTAATGCCTTTTCCCTGTATGGGCAGAGGATCGTGGTCCCACATCCAGCTATAGGTAGAACACAAACCTTGTAAGTCATGACAGGTAGGTCTGTGTCTCTGATTGTACTCTGTGCTTTAAAGATCTGATACGTTCGGAGGGCAGTCGGAGGGTAGCCTCCTTACAGAGCACTTCATAATGTGGGGAAAAACAAAGTTCATTGTCGTAAAGAAAGCCTAGGTCTTCGACAGGGACACATTCTTGAGAAGATGAGAACCAAAGATAACCAAAGAAGTAGATTCCTGAAATGGTTGTTGACCCTAGCATCCTGTGAATCGTTTTTCAGGACATAAAAGGGGACTCCAAGGACCAATCAGGCTAGTACGTAGACAATTTTGGACAAGATTCATATCCTCTGGCTCTTGTATCATTCTATGTTTTTATGTCATCAGCAAATTATTTGCATATAACACCACAATTCTCTGAAATTGGGGAAGTTTTGCAGTATAGATTGCAAAAATAGTGGGAAATGGGGCACCTCCTTGGGGCTCCATTTTCAAAATCTTTAATATTCGAGAAAACAGAGCCCATTTCAAGTGAATCCAGAATGGGACTCGTTTTACCAATGACAAAGTAACGGATAAATTTTCAATAGGAAGTTTGTGCAAAAGCTTGGAGTGATCAACTTTATCGAAAACCTTACAAGGGAAGAACGGAAGGTCGGAGTGGCCAGGAATGAGATGTATATCGACGGAGAGGCCTTAGGATTGAGATTACGAGGCCGCCTCCATCTGCTGCAGACCTCCTACAACAAAGCTACTGAGACTTTTCAGGGGTAGTGTACTCGTATTCAATACTAATCAGCGGCGTAGTCCTGTCAAAGCATCACGGTCGAATGGCTACGCCTTAGGTCTCAAAGGTGCATGGTCGAAGGATTGAATCCTTGGCGCTGGCGCATGTGCCATTTGCCTTTTTCGATAGTGGTCTCTGTGCACTCGGAAGCGTTTTTGCATAACTCTTATGCTTGGTGATGTCGTGGTAAGGTGGCTGTCAGTGACTCTCCGCTCCTCCTCGTTGACGATCTTCCAACGTCACACGAGAAAAGACTTTCAGCAGGTGTGAGAGCAACTTTTCTTGGACAAAGCATCGTTTAACACTGTAAAGAATAAAGGTTCAACACTGTGAAGAATAAAGGATAAAGTCTACTATCACTTTGGAATCCGGGACGCAATCTACTTCCATTCAGAATTGTAGAGGCTTATCGAATGCGATGTGACACATAAAATGGCTTGCGGGGGAAGCCGATGAACAGGTCTGTGTTCTCATCCTCCCAGACGAATCTGGTACCAATTCACCGTCCCCGGAGGATAGAAGACTTGGTCGGCCTGGGCGGGTGTCGACCTGGGATTCGAACCCAGGACCGCGCTACTGGTAAACGTGCCACTTGCCACTACCCCTCCTCCGCCACGTTCAACCATGTATGAGAAATAAATGAATATTTTCGCCATCATCACTTCCGACAAGACTACACTAAGGCAATGTCATGTGAAGTCCCTTTCTAACTAAACTCATCTTCGCGCACGTCTTCATGCGGTTCTAGGTTGAACCATGTTGTTTGGAGAGCGAAGCTTCTGAGAGAAGCCTTCGGAATGTGCTACTACTAACCGATCCATAACCCATTCAAAATGTTTAACGAACGGTGGAAGATGTAGACTGCGAGTAGCTCAAAAGCGCAACAGTCGAGACATGACGTTGATACACTCCCTGCCGTCTCCCAAAAGACCAGCATCTTAGAAAAATTATTACCTCTTGAACAGGCCTTCGGAATGTGGTACCTCCAACAACTGCGTTCCAGCGTTGTTTGATTTGAACAAGCGGTCGCAACGTGGCTGCGAGCGCTTGCTCAATATTAGTTCATTTGAATCGTTTCTTCCCATGTTTTTTTCATGTTTCCATGGTTTTCCATGTTTTTCTACTTTCTCCATCCCTGGAGGCAGCACTACGATAGTTCCTCCTTTGCACACCGAATGCACTGCATTACAGGCTCTAGAGTTAACAGCACTTCATTCTGATCAGTATTATCGATCAACTTGACTGCTATGAACATTGTGAGGAAGGTACATCTCGGACAAATGTTTATTAGTTCCGATACCTTTATTCCCTCGCAAAATGTTTCTTTCTCACACTGTTTTGGGAACCTTTTTCTTGCACTATTGTCAGCAAAGCGATATCCCCAGTTCCCGCGCGCGAGCAACATCTAGGCACGAGCAACAGAGCAGGAAGGGGAAGGGTCGTACTGGCGCTGCCATTTAGCACATCCTCAGGCTGCACCCTAACTACCTTACGCCGCTAACTCGTATCGAACGCGAGTATGCTCCCCTAAGAAGGCTCCGATACTTTGTTCTGGTAAGGTCCGCAGCAGATATAGAAGACGGTTTCGTAGTTCCCGTCACAAAACCTCTCAGTCGGTATACATCTCATTTGAGATGGCAACTCCGACCTACCATCTTTCCCTTGCTAAATAAAAGAAAATGAATAATGTCACGAGACATCTTTTTATCTATATAACTGTTCCAGTCATTGATACATTCTAACGGACTTGCTTCCACAAGCCTTATAGATATAAACCAATGCTTATTGGGAGGAATGATTGCGTTATTGCAAAAATAGGTTACAGGTGTTTTTTTTAAACTTTATCGACTATCCCGCATAAATAAGAGGTTATAGGAGGTAATAGGAGGTCCACTTTAGCTGTCACTTGGAAAAGCAACGTAACTGGTTGAATATATTAGGTTAGAAAGAAAGTCCTGTGACACTTTGATTAAATCGTCACACTTTGAATGTTTTCACTCCTGAGTGGTAGAGAGTGCTCTCCGCTGACTTTGTGAACGGGTGTATCATGGCCCTAAGGAAGCTTTCAAAGCTGAAAAGTCTTCCAACTGTCGAGTACTTTTGAACCTGTCCCATAGACTCTGAGCCACTACGCCGGAGTCGAGTGAGGTAACACCTGCGCCATCGTTATCAAGAATGTCGCTTGTCATACCAAAGTGCCCCGTTGGTATCACCGCCTGCAAGCTGGAGTTATTTTGCTCGAAGTTAGACAACGTATAGGTCGGCCACCAGTACAGAATGACGGCCGTTTACTCAACCCTTGGAGACGGAACCAAACGCAACCACGAGTAAGTTGACAATATCCCTAGCCTGCAAATGCTATGCTTCTCCGCAATCTCGACAGTGAAAATTTTCTGTGAAGGATGCCACATGTGCTGCACCAGTTCAAAGCGCAACAAATGGTCGTGACGGAGTTCCCTCTTTTTGTAGACATTGGAAGGGCCTTTTGTTAGACGTTAGGTGTTTGTTGTGGTTGGTAACGAAAAGCTGGATCTCTTGCGTAAACCATGTACATTACCTTCACAGGATTTCTCAAAGAGAAAAGTCACCTGCTTAGCTAATAACGGAGATACGAACGGAAAAAAGATTCTACTGTGTTATTACTGGGACTTCGGAGCGATGTCGCTGGATAACCTTTGAAGATTGGAGGAGTCACGTGAAAGAAAATTTGGTTCGGAATTTTGGTCACAGTGTCGCAGGACTTTCTTTCCAACCTGAAATATGCCAGCGATTCTGCGACAATATGAGGATTTTTTTTCATTAAGGTGGAGGGGATGAAATCTGGAGTGACCCAATGAGAGCGATGTAATTTCCGTGAAAGATCAAAACTCGAAACTGGAAAATCGGACATTGGATCAGAGATCTCGGGAGAAAGAAAGGGGAACTATTCGTTTTTCTTTGAAAATACCTCACCCACTGGACTTGTCAGCTGTGATATTAGCTTTTTCAATATTTGAAGCAGCTAAGATGCAATTTTTCTTCAAGAAGGGGATTTTACATTTTCGTTAGTCATTTGTTCAGCAGTCTATGAAATCATTTTTTATTCCCAGTCAGGGTACATCATCGCTGTGTCAAACACATAGGGAGGTCGTACTTGGCCGCTGGGAACAGGGAGGGGGTCATATGTGCCTTTGAGAGAAATTCGCAGCGTTGGGAAAAATTTTTTCGTGGTTGTTAACTTTTCGCAGCTCTCTCCCCACCCCGCTCGAGGGAAAATTTTTGGGTGAAGAACTGAAAAAAACTGGTAGGAGGCTGGGAGCTTGTGGGAAAGTGAGGAAAGTAGTAAGTAAGTGTTGAGGAAGGGGGAGGGGGTCATACTGACGCCACCATTTCACACATCACGATGCTGCATCCTGTTTCCAGAGTTTATGATCCTTTTCTCGACTTTCATGTTGTATTTTTTGGGCGGACGATCGAATTTTCGGGAGAAATCTCAAAATTTTTGCCACTTTGTCTCACATTGGGGATTTAACCCTACATTAAATGAACGAGTACGATGCTTCTCCATGTTTTCTGGTCAATGAGGAAGAAAGGGACAAGAAACACATGTTCGCTTAAGCGGAAGGTAAATCAATTACGTGTTGGATTATGAGTGTTGGATAGGTCAAGGCGATGGTGGTCATTGCTGGCCAGTGATACGGTGGGTGGTCTGCCAGTGATGCCTGAGGGGCAAGTGAACTGGTTTTGGTGCCCAAATGTTGATCTCATGGGGGTATATAAACCCCGCTGTTTTGTTGAGTTATTCGTCTAATAAATCTTCTTCTACTGCCGACTCTGCCTACTGCCTCCGGATTGAACAACTGGCGATCAGGATCAAGGACTCATGGACAAGCTTGCCGATATTCTCGCTCTAATGGAACGCCGGATGGAAAGTCAGGAAGGTCATTGAGTTCATGCAGCAGCAGCACAAGGAGACCGCCGATTTTTTACTGCGGATGCTGGAGAAGATGGAGCAACGAATGGTCGAGGCATGCCCAGCTACTGTGAAACACAGCATTTTCGACTCCATGTGCCGACGTATCGGCAAGTTCAACTTCGATGCGGAGAACGGGAAGACATTCGATGTGTGGTACAAGCGATTCAAGGACGTGTTCGACAACGACTGTATGGAGCTGAGCGAAAACGAAAGGACCCGCCTCCTAGTCTTCCGACTGGATGAAGACTGTCACCAGCTGTTCTGCGGCTCCAACGCGCCAAAGTCGCCGTCGGACCTGTCATGGGAAGAAGCAGTTTCGACCATGGATCGTCTATTCGGATCTGTCAAAACGCTGTTTCGCCGGAGATTCGAGTGCTTCAAGATACACTACGATCACCAGGACTTCAAGAGCTACGAAACACTTGTGCGGACGCGATGTTCTGGTGCCAAATTCGACGCTATCAACTTCGATGGTCTACAGTGCCTGTTCTATGTGGCCGGATTCCGAGGAGCGGAGTTTGCAGACTACAGAACACGCCTCCTGAGGAAGCTGGATCAAGACGATAACATCTCGATCACGGACCTCACCGCCGAGTGCCAGCTAATGAAGTCATACAAAGAAGACGCCAAGATGCTGGAAAACGCTGCCGGTGCTGCTGCTACGGTCAACTACGTGGCCAAAAGGAGGAAAAGAAGAAATTTCAAGCCGAAGCAGATGCGGAAGGGCAAAGAAGACACGACCACATTTTCCTATTCACCACGATCTGGTAATCAGGAATCAAGGTCACCGTCGCGTTCTCAGACCAGACGTCGCGGTGCAAGGAGCTACCAGATCAGAAGCATCGAGGCTGCTCTACGCGAGAACGCCCAACCACACCTTGAAGTCGAAGTGAATGGACGCTCTCTGAATTTTCTGCTCGACCTGGCGCCATGATCACGCTGATCTCAAGGTCGAGCTGGAGGAAAATCGGAAGGGCCCCCTATGGAGAAATACAACGCAGTCGTCAATGCGGCCATTGGTACAAGGATCTCAACTAGTTGACGCGTCATGGTCGACCTTGCGTTGAAGAATTCCGATGGAAGGCAGCATCACGAACATGGATATTGCTACGTCACCGAAGATCTCGACCTATTCGGTTGGGAATGGATCCAGAAGATCCCAGAACTAGGAAACCACTGCAAAAGTACATCAGTGGTGCGACCATCCTTGCTGATGCTGCCGCCGCTTGCTGAGAGGAGATCGTCGCCAAGCTGAAGGCCGACTACGCCGATGTGCTCAGAAACGGACTCGGACGATGCACATGGACAAAGGCGACGCTCCATCGAAGCCGAATGATCACTCAGTTTTCAAGAAGAAACGCCCCGTGCCGTATGCCTGCATCACGGCTTTGGACGCCGAGATCGATCGCTTGCTCAGAGAAGGAGTACTCTCTGCAGTCGATTATTCTGCCTGGGCAGCACCTATTGTCGTCGTCAAGAAAACAAATGGAACACTACGACTCTGTGCTGATTCTACCGGACTAAACGACGCTCTGATGTTACATCAGCATCCACTGCCCACTGCAGACGACGTCTTCACCAAATTGAATAGCGGCACAACGTTCACGCAGATCGACTTCGCGGACGCTTACCTCCAGATAGAAGTCGACGACGAGCGAAGGAGTTTTCAACAATAAATACGCACAGAGGACTTCTCCGTTACAACCGCCTCCCGTTTGGTATCAAATCTGCGCAGGCATCTTCCAGCAAATCATTGATTCTAGGATTTGCGGATTTCAAGGCTGCGCTGCATACCTCGACGACGTCATCGTCACCGGCCGCACAATCGCGGAGCACGTTGCCAACTTGGAAGCTCTGGATATCCGACAATGGCTTCCGCGTCCGGATCGAGAACTGTGACTTCCTAATGCCACAACTCCGATACCTGGGAAGCGTCATCGATTCAACCGGACGCCGACCCGATCCCGCCAAGATCGAGGCTATTCGCAAGATGCCACCACCCACGGACATCGCCCAGGTGCGATCGTTCTTGGGAATGCTCAACTACTACGGTCACTTCGTCGGCGAGATGCGACAACTTCGTGCACCGTTGGATGATCTCCTGAAGAAGGATATGCCGTTCAAATGGTCTGCCGAGTGCCAAGATGCCTTCCAACGCCCAAAGATGTGCTAGCCTCAGACCTACTGCTCACCCACTACGATCCCACGAAGGAGATCGTCATCGCGGCCGACGCATCGGAGTACGGGATAAGAGCAGTGATCAGCCACCGCTTTTCGGATGGAACAGAGAAAGCAATCCACCATTCTTGCCGTTCCTTGACAGCTGCCGAGAAGAGCTAGGGTCAAGTCGAGAGGGAAGCTCTCGCCATAACGTTCGCTCTGCGGAAGTTCCACCGCTACATACTCGGACGTCATTTCAAGCTGTTAACCGACCACAAGCCACTCCTAGCCATCTTCGGGAGCACAAAAAGCAGTGCCTGTCTACACAACGAATCAACTGCAACGCTGGGCCCTCGTAGTGAAGAGTTACGACTTCAATATTGAATACCGGAGCACCACCAGTTTTGGACGAGCAGACCTCTTATCTCGCTTCATCGCTGAATAATCCACACCAAGAAGATCAAGTCATTGCAGCTGTCGAGATGGATTCGGCGCTATTTTCGTCAATGCAACAACGAAACTGCCAGCGACGCTGAAACAGTGGCAGAAGAAACCACCAAAGACCCCATCCCGAAGACTGTTTTCGAGTGGATCAGAGTTGGAAGGTGGCCAAGGAAGTCAGATGTCGCAAGCCGATTTAACTCTCTCAGAAGATCGCTTTCAACGCAAAATGGATGTCTACTCCTTGTAACGCCGGATATCGCCTCGTCATTCCTGCGATCTTACAAGATGCTGTACTCTGCGAACTTCACGACGGGCATCCAGGAATGACACGGATGAAGATTCTCGCTAGGAATTTTGTATACTGGATGAACATCAAGAACGACATTGAAGACCTCGTCAAATCCTGTCGCCGCTGCCAGGAAACTGCGAAGAGCCCTATTAAAGCAACCCTGTGCTCATGGCCGATGGAGGACAAGCCGTGGAATCACACACACGCCGATTTCGCCAGACCGATGGATGGAAGGATGTATCTCATCATCATCGATGCCTTCTCAAAATGGCCGGAAATCGTCGACATGTCATCCACGACAACGAGCAGTACGATCAGAGAATTGCGCCGACTCTTCGCCCAATTTCGAAATCCACAAACGCTAGTGACGGATAACGGACCTCAATTCACATCCAACGACTTCAGCGAGTTCTGCAAGAAAAAGAAGAAAAAGAAGAAAAGCGGTATAAGGCATATCAAGTCGCCACCGTTCCACCCGCAGTCTAACGGCCGAGCAGAACGCTTCGTCGATACCTTTGAGAGGAGTTTCGCGAAGATGAAGGGAGCGACGTCGTCGAGTGAAGCACTACAGAATCTTCTGCTGAACTACCGCCGTACCCCCTGCCCTTCGACGCCGGGAGGGCAATCACCAGCTGAAGCGTTCCTTGGAAGAGAGATCCGCACAAAACTCAGTCTTCTGAAGCCGTCTGCCACTCGAAATGAAGTGATTCGAAACGAGAAGATGGAAGACCAATACAATCGCCACCATGGAGCACGACAGAAGGAGTTCAACGTGGGTGATTCAATCTGGACAATGGATTATCGTTCAGGGACTCCACGACAGATGCCTGGTCACGTTCAACACAGACATGGCAACAGGCTCTATGATGTATCAGTGGACGAAAAAAATATGGAAACGGCACCCTAAATAACTGCGTCCACGTATCATAAAATGTCGATCTATTACAGAGCCAGACACCGAACCCGCCGAACTGCCGTTGCCAATCGACAACTCACCGTGCACGACAGATGATGCCTCAAGAGAAGACAGAGCGAGAGTACGCCGTGCACCGCAACGATTGGTCACCGACTTGAGGAAGAAGACGTACATCTAGTGTCCATCTTAAGGGGGAGGTGTTGGATAGGTAAAGGCGATGGTGGTCATTGCTGGCCAGTGATAAGGTGGGTGGTCTGCCAGTCATGCCTGAGGGGCAAGTGAACTGGTTTTGGCGCCCAAATGTTGATCTCATGGGGATATATAAACCCCACTGTTTTGTTGAGTTTATTCGTCTAATGAATCTTTTTCTACTGCCGACTCGCCTACTGTCTCCGCATTCAACATTGAGAAATATTTCGTATTTCTCGTTCGCCAAACTTGCAGATTCAAAAGAATTAATCCAATCAATGCAAGAAAGATATTCACATAATCTGAAAAAGTTACAACTGGCTAAACCTTTATAAACCACCAATTGTTGTTGCACGTGTGGACTCGGAATAAGAAAGGAAAGACTACAAGGTAACTATCACCAATGGGAGACTCAACTGTTACCGCTAACAACAGACTTCTTCTCCAAATCCCCTTCATCTCGGACGTCAGTGCTGCCATAAAACGATGCCTTGTTCGAGCTGGTTTGGCAAATGATGTCGTTTTCGTCAATATCCCAAGGTCTAAGATCAAACGCCAGTTAGTTCTCAACAGGCTATACGACCGCTCCTTTAACACAGGGAGCTGCATTGTTTGTCTGTATGGAAGAGAAGGGGATTGTGAGCTCCGTGGTGTGATTTATCAGCTGCAGTGCTCAACCTGTGACGAAACATATGTAGATGAAACCGGTAGGCCGCTGAAGGTGCGCGTTAAAGAGCATCTTGCAGAAAAACGGCGAATCGACCCTCTCACGCCTCTCGGTAGACACCGATTTGAAAGGCATGGCGGGCAGGACTTCGCAGTGAAGTTTACTGTACTGGAACTTGTGGATGAGACGGGCACTAGAAAAGCCTTAGAGGCCTTCTTCATCAAAGCCCGAGACCCTAAATTGAACAACAGGAGTGAGTGTTTGTCCGTCACCGATGAATTCCTACCATTCATATCACTATGTAAGCTGTGAGTTATCACTCTTCTGCATACGCATCCGAAGCATCATGCAGAGCGCCTCATTTGCTCCAGTGGTCGGTTGTCGCGTGGTTGTTATATAGGAGCTCGGCGCTGGTGGAACAGTAGTGGGTGAGTGAAAATGGTTATTCTGCGACTCAGATGTATGCCTGAAAATTGTCGGGCGGGCCAAAGCCAACGTGTGATCGGACTGAGTGGTAGATTTGCACAATGATACCACTTTCAGGTCTTGATAACGACGATTTGTTCGAAACGTCGGCCCTTGTAAACTGTTCCATCATAACAGACCTCTACGGCACAGAAGCATCACGTATATAATTGTCTTAATATGCCGAGGTTTCAAGAAAACCAGACATGGAATCTGATATCTAATCGTGCTCTTTCAGAAAACACTTTCATAAACCAGAGAGAAATGGATGTCTCTAACCTTATAAGATCGGCGTCGGCACGGAGGAAGCAATTGAGAATCTTGTCATAGTCAGGATTCTGGAGGCTCATGTTACCACATTTCATCGCATTGTATATCACAACTGTACGAGCCAACGCCACGTCACGCGGCTCAATAGCCCAAGGTGCTGTGGCGGCTCCAGACTGAATAATAGCTCTCTGAAAAGTAATCAGTACACGACTTCTTCAACTCAAGAATTTCTGTACTGATTTTGCCGGGAGACGGCCAGGAGTAACTGCCGCGCTCGAAACTAGGTCACCGCGCGTGGTGGCCTAGTCGCTTTTAATCGCCTTATTTGCCCGACCTGCAGCCGTGCAATTTCAGCTGTTTTGGTCAGTCGAAGGCACTGTCAACGGTGAACGCTACTATTTACATTTTTTTTTCGTTCGCCGGAATTGGCATCAAGAGCAGTTTACTCGCACTTGTTGAAAAAACGAAGGTCCTAGCGGTCTAAACGCTCCCGAGGCACTGTGAGCGGGTCATTGATAAGAGAGGGATCAACTCAACTTGAAGTCGCCAAAATATCACTTTTTCAACTGTCTTGCTCTTGGCTTTGTTCGCATGAAACCTTCCCCAATTTTGATTTGGGATGAGCTAATAGTTAATTAGTCGGGGCGGAGGCAGGAAGTACTGGATTAACCCGCCTCCGGCAGCCTTGTTCTAACTATGGTGATCTGTTAGGATTTGATTTGAGAAGAAAGGATCAATAGTGAAACGTCGCGGCTGGGCTCATGATACCTCTCCTAAAACCACCACACTGATTGCAATGTCATCGATTGTACTCAACGGATTATATTGAATGAGATCTTTTTGTTGTTTACTCAGTATGCCTCTTATCCATTCTCTCAATTCTTCAATCACTCACACTTTACTGTTTGCTCTCACATCGCGTCATTTCTGATCACTTCAGCTGGAGATGTCCTTTCGGAAACTCCTTGAGAATAACAGCAGTTTCTATCCTCGTTCCGTTCAGTGTTCGCATGACCGACGACCGAAAGGCGGCACTAACTTACAGTTAATTTCGTCGCAATCCGGCTGCAAGAGCAATGGATTAGGTCCACCCGCCGTTTTTCCATACTCGCTGTTTTCTTCTTGAATCGATCACTAACCACTCACTATTGGTAAAACAAGGCGCCGGACGCCAGGTCATTTTGCCCTTACTAACACCGCAACGAAAGATATGCCATGACCAATAATATCGAATAGCGGTCTTATTCATGGGACTTGATAGCAAACAAGTCTTAAAGCCTTCCGCTGATTGATGAAATTGCGACGCAACGGCTTAACATATCTCATGCTCAGCATGTCAAAGTTTTGCGTAACATCCTCTTTTACAAAAGGGGTCAAGATAGAAGAGGCGCTTCGCCAATGACCATTGTGGACTAGTTATTACAATCAACAACTCATAAACACCAGTTAGGCATTGGTTCCGAGCTCATCCGGTCTCTCAGCATTCTTTTCCTTCCCCTTTGTACTTCAGATGCCGGTGTGGTCCGCAAGATCAGTAGTGGCGATCATAGTGATCATGTCATGAGTGGACCTACCGCATTGGATATCGACTATGTCGACTCTGGTGCCCAAAAGGGCGGGAAATGCGGCGCAGGGCCACTCCGGCAATTTTCCTCCAGTTTTGCTTCGCTGAGCACACGCTCACAGTCTCTACCTTCAAGACCCAATGTGGCTGAAGCCCTGGGCGCCAGCTATGGTTCTCTTTATTCGACTCTCAAGTTGCTGTGCAAGCAGGGCCCACTCTTCTCTTCAACCTGTCGAAAACATGTCATCACCTACAAGATCTGTCCAGTAACAATTCTGGCAAAAAACCTTCTTGTTGCAGATGAGCCGCTAAAGATCCCCCTCAAGGTCCAGTCGCAGCAGCTCCGACTCAGACCACTCTTCCGCCTCTTCAATCTCAAAGGAGAGGGCAGTGATCGGCAACTCTCGGTCGAGGTCAACGTCTCGTGAGAGGAGCGTTGACAAGGGCAGCGGAAGAAGTTACAGCTCACCACTAGCTCCTCCGATGCCGGATATTCGCATCCTTAGAGGGGACGGTTTGGCTCAGCCATGTACGAGGTACCAGCGCCTCCAGCAGTGCCGCAGAAGACACTCCGGGTAAGAGTGTCTATATCGGAGGTGAGTAATCGGCTTGAGCAGTCTCTTCAAACTTTGTGGTATCTTGTGACCTATTTTCATTTTCACTTTTTTTTCATGTTCAGCAAGCACGACAGCGATTTGACTCCTTCGCAGCAGGAATGTGACTGAGCCGCGCCGAGAGATCTACCCTACTTAGAGAGCTGCCGCTTGTCGAATCTCCTTTCGGGGAGGTACCAGCGATCGATGAACAGGGGACAACGACCGTGCCGTCCTCACACGCAAAGCAGAACTTCGCACTTCACACGAGACATTGCTAAATGTCCTCAACATAGTGGAGCTGATCCAAAAACTGGGCTCAGACGGACAGGGAAGCGCCTTCGCAGCCTCGGTGATCAGATATATCGAAATACTGGACACCCTTGTATCAGGGTCCCTGATGGACATTATTACAGTTCGCAGAGAACGGTTCCTCAAGGCACTGGGAATTGAACCGATGCGAGCGATGCCTTCGTATCGCAGACTACCACTAGCAGACTCAATTGTGGTGCATTACGTGCGTCAGACACTGATCCCGCACCTCTTTGGGAAGGAACTGCGCGATGGTTCAGCTTCTGCAGACTACGCCATAACAAAATCATTGCAGAAACTGAGAGCGCAGAGCGCTAAGAAGAGAAAAGCCACACCATCGCGTTACTCGAAGGACAGGTTGGTCTTTTCAGACAACTCTTCTCTCATTTGTTGTTTGTTTCGATTTCCGATAGAGAGTCGGTCCGCGAGGGTAGCGCTGTAGCACTTAGTCCACATCCTAGCCGCATAGCAGGTAGACTAACTGACTTCCTAGAAGCATGGGGGGGACGATTTTGTCAGATCCCTTTATATTAGAATCCATAAAGGGATACCGGATCCTTTTCGGTAGTACCGAACCAGGCCTTTTCCGTTGTGCCCAATTCGAGCGACTCTTTTATTCCCAAAAAAGATGGCTCCACAAGACCCATAATATATCTGAGACCTCTCAATGCCTATCGCGATATTCCTTGTTTCATGATGGACAGTTTGCACACCATAGCAGTCGTGGCGTTCAAGGGAGATTTCTGCTCCAAAATCGATATGCAAGACGCATATTTCGCAATCAACATATCTACAGAGCACAGTACACCAAGTTAATGCGAGTAGAGGCCGTACACTTTCGTGGTAGGGGGGATCAACTACTTGGATGATTGGGCCTTCTTTTGCGGACACACAGAGTGAATGCAACCACATTCAGCTTTTCGTGTATTTGGGTCTCTCTGTGAATCTACCCAAATCCCGCTTGATCCCTTGCCAAGAGTTCGAATTCTTGGACCTGACCCATAGATACAAAAAAGGAAAATTTAGTACCCTCCCAGCAAGCTCGAGCGATTCCAGACGGAAGCCTCGTCTCTAGATCAGAAAAGAGTTATATTGGCAAGAGAACTCTCAGCCTTTCTAGGACGCGTCAACTTCGTAGAAATAGTTTCCCCCCTATTCTACCCACATGACGCTGCATCTACAGGGCGAGCTGGCCAAGAAGGCAGATCCTCTTATCAAAGAGAATAGCACTAGAGGAAGAGACTGCTGCGGACGTGCTTACGCCGGTCACCCCTTCACACACTTCTCCCCTGACACCTCTATAGTGACGGATGCCTCTGAGAGGTGTTGGAGAGCGGTTTGTGAAGGTAGATGCACAGGGGGAAGATGGTCCAAGCAAGAAGCGACTTGCCACATCAACGTGCTAGAACTCCTTGCAGCCCTCTTGAATTACAGCCCTTCGGGAAGCAATGGAGAAATATTAGCCTGCTCCTAGATATGGACAACACAACGCTGTTGCCTATCTGAGGCGCAGGGATGGCACGACAAGCGTGGAACTGTCCCAGGTAGCAGAACGAGTATGGTCGTGGTGTTTGGACAAAAACACACGCATACCTGCAACCCATAGGCCCGGGAGGGAGAATCAGGAAGCCTATTCAGGATCCAGAGTGTTCTCTAGAGAGGTTTGCGAATGGTTCTCAGACAACCTCTTGACCGGCGAAATTTTCATACTTCGGCAGGCCTTAAGTCGACCTTTTTGCTTCAAAACTTAATCACAAGCTGGATATTTATTACTCATTGAATCCTGATCCAGGTGCGTGAAGGTAGACGATTTCGCGCACAACTGGTCGAGGATCTTCGGATTGGTCTTTCCGCCGTGCAACCTTATTGGACGAGTTCTCCGGAAGGCAGTCAGAGGCGATGCAACGCTGATTCTCATCACTCCTTCGTGGAGAAGTCGGATTTAGTTTTCTCTGCTTCTGAGACACGCAGAAAAACAACCGGTCTGGCTGAAATGCAGCGCGCGACCGCTCCTGTCCAATGCTCAAGGGCAGGGACACCCTCTGCTAGCACAGAAGAACTTCACGTTGCAGGCCTGGAGGATCTCGCCAGATCTTGGGCTACTGCGAGATGCAGCCATCGGACAGTTGATACTATCTTGACCAGCTGGGCTCCAAATACTAGACGACAGTACGCCTCACCTCTGAACAATGGCACATCTACCTCACACAGATAGGAACTGAACAAGCTGCCGCTAAACCCTCTGCAATTTCCTAGCCTCGTCTGCGGGTAAGGGGATGAGCTATTCATCTGTTGCATCTCGCAAGATGGCTGTTACCACGATCTCAGACTTACTCTTTGGAACCACGTGGGGAGAAGACGGGACGGGATTCATGAAAGGCCTTTTCCGTGCCTCCTAAGGCAAAGCATTCCTCTACGTGGGACGTAGACAAGGTCTTGAGCTATTAGGTCATCCCATTCAAAAGTGCCGTCGGTTTTTTTCGAATAAATCAAAGAACAGAACAGTAAAAAGTAATATTTCGGCTTCAAGTGAAGTAAATCCCTCCCTCACCAATGATCTGCTCCCAGTGCCCCAAAAGCCTTTGGACCTCTGGTACCTTCGATTTTCCAACAAGTGCGAGTAAATTGCTGTTGATGCTAATTTCGGCGAATGACAAAACATTGTAACGTTTGCCGTCGGAGAGTACTCTCGACTGACGAGTACAATTGGAATCGGACGGCTTTATGTCGGGCGAATGGGTGATTGAACCCAAGTCTCAGTACTGTTTTTGTCCCAGCACTGCCCTACAATACAGTTACTCGGGGTCTGGCACTACGACGAGCAACCGTGGCCTTCTTGTAGCTGTGTGGTATCATCCATTTGTCGATCTGATTATCGAGGAACAGGTAATATACACCGACAGCGATGACTTTGTTCTCTGTATAGAGCCGCTAAAAATCCACAGTGCAGAAATCCTTCGCTATAATGATCATCCGCTTGCGCCCACGTAACTCCTCATGGTAGAACTCGGACGGCTTCTCATCTGCATTCATACGACTGACTTGACGATTGTGAGTTTTGGCTCGAAGTCCAAGACCACCCATATTACATCTAAGGCCGGGGTGCTTCCACAGTCGTGAATGACATCTCATGCCGAGAACATTACTGCTAGAGGCAAAGAATAGGTACTGCGTTCGTGCTTCTACAAGAAAATTTGGTAACCATGCGCACACCCTCTTGACCATCCTCAGTTTATCGGACATAACTCGGGTAGATTTGCAGCTGGGATGTCAGACTCGCGGGGAAGCTCGACAAAGGTCCAGGCTCTAAGATCAGACATTCAGCGCTTGACTTCATCCACCCTTTTTTCTTGTATAGGATGAACATTATGGGACCATCCACAACAACAAATTCTTCCCTTTCTTCCTTCTTTGAGCTCCTGGACCAAACCTTCCACCTTGTATTTTGAAAACATCGTTAACACAAGTACTAGTCCGGCGCCAGTCAAACTTGAGCAGCGCACTTCCCTCTTATGACGTCTGATTTGAAAATCCGGCGCTGATTTTCAAAACTCAGGCTTCTTTTCGATTTCTCGAGAACTTCTTCTGTTAGTAGGTTCGCCAAATTTCACAGATACACAGCTAGAGGTACTAGCCTCCAGAGGGTGAAGTAGCCCGCTTCCCTATCCCTTTTGCTTCACTGCCATTCCTCCATATGTCATGGCACTTTTGAATGGGATGACCTAATATTAGGTTGTCCGGAAAGTTCTCAGTGTTTTGTGTTACTATTTTTAGTACATTCATTGCTGATTAAAAACTCATCCTCCCTTGTGTCTCAGTAGTACATCCTAAAAAGAATTTTTTGCGCTATCTGATGGTGTAATTGCCGTTTCACTATTGCTTGATAAACTCCCTTTTCCCAATACTTATTGAAGCATGTCAAAAGAGCATCTCGGACGATATTTTTCTTCAACTGCAAATTGGGTCAATCCTCAGTACAGACAGCTGGACAAATTAACCAGGTGTGGGGCCCAGTAGTGCTAGAGAAAGCACTGTGCGGCAATGGTTCAACAAATTCCGTTCTGGAGATTTCAGCCTTGAAGATAAACCTTGTAGCGGTCGACCTAAAGCAATACCTGACGAGGATTTGAAGGCGTTTGTGGAGGCAACCCATCCCAAACAGTTCGAGAGATTGCAGAAAAGCTATGCGTTAGCTAATCCACTTTTGCGGATGGTCTGAAACGCATTGGAAAGGTGAAAAACTATAAAAGTGGGTACCCCACAATTTGAATGACCGGCAGAAATTGGCACGTCGCGAGGTTTCTCCTTCACTGCTTTTGCGCAGCAGGAACGACCCGTTTTTAGACCGAATTGTCACCTGTGATGGAAAGTGGATGTATGATAAAGGAGACGTTCCAGACACCGTTTGGACGCTGATGAACCACCGAGGCAATTTCCAAAGCCGAATCTCACGAAAAAAAGTTTATGGTCACAGTGTGGTGGTCTTCGCTTGGTATGATCCACTATAACTTTTTGTCACCACGCCAAACCATCACAGCAGAGTCCTATTGAAGAAATCGACGAAATGTACCGAAAATTGCGTCAGCTGCAGCCAGCACTTGTCAACAGAAAGGGTCCGATGCTTCTGCATGACAACGCCCGCCCACACGTTTCACAAGTCGCTATCCATAAATTGAACGAACTGGAGGTTAAAGTTCTACCTCCCGCCATATTCTCCAGACCTTTCGTCAACCGACTATCACATTTCAGACATTTTAGAACTTCCTTGCTGGAAAATACCTCATCAATCAGGACCAGGCAAAAAGGCCGTACATGGATTTCGTGATTTCTCTAACACCCAGTTTTTTCTTTGATGAGATTTATCAAATCGTATCACATTGGCAAAAGTGTACTGATTCGAACGGTGCCTATTTCGATTGAATCCGATGAGTATTAAGAAAGTTATGATCTTTCGAAGTGAAACACTCAAAACGCTAAGAACTTTCCGGACAACATAATATTAGATGATAGAGCAGATCGAATGGATTCATGCTCTATAAAGGAAATCCACGAGTCGACAGCGTCGACTGTAGAATCCTGGAGCAGTCACACAAGGTCCAATTCAATCCAGCATAAGCTGTTTAAACATGATATGAGTTTCGCTTGGTGGAGCCAACAAGTTATCAGCTTGAAAATGTATTTTGGAAGGGAAAGCTTCACTGGGTTCCTGTTAAAGTAGACATTAAACAAATGTAGGTAATATGGATTGCGTGCAACAGACCTGCACTACCGCAAAAAAGTTGCACATGTGCTCAAATCGTAAGATCCTCAGTTCTTGATGCAAGCTCCAGAACGATTATCCTCATAATAAAAGTTTTCAAAGGAACCAGAAATAGAGAATCGGCCGTCTTCCACTGCCAAATAATGAAAAAACTAGGTGAATCAAGCCAAACAGAAGTGTTATAGGGACTCCCATGAAGTGTTTCAAATGAAAGCGAAAAATTTCCAGGAGTTAAGGGTTCCAACATGCAGCCTCGCGTCTCCGAAGCCGCTTGCTACATGCAGTTATGGTTCTCAACTTGCGCAGACAGAGCAGAGACTGAATGGTCCGTAGTTCCCTTCAGAGAATCGTGGCAGATTTGGATTCAGCGGCTCAAGGCATGTCCACATACATCTCATTGTAAATGGCCGCATTGACCGGTTGGGGTTCCCTTGTATGAGATAGGGTATGGGCCAAGAACATCAAGTGGGCCACAAAAACTGTAAGCTGTTGATTAGATTCGATGAGGGGCGTTAGGAAGGTGAGGTCAACGTATTCACAGCGCAGGTCACAGCATCAGGAGGCGTACGTTTCAGCAACTGATATAGAGGGTGAGATGAGGACACCAACCGTGGGTGACTGGAAGCGGTAACTATTGATAGGGGCTGGTAAGGGAAGTTGCAGTCGTCGTCGCTGTTCAAGGTGGTTCACGCTACCAAAGATGCCGGGGGTACGGTAGTTGCCGAGATGTGATGATAAGGGGGCGGCGCGCCTGGGAAACGCTAGGCCGCGGCGCGAGAAAACGTAAATGTAGCCACCACCAAGAGTTTATGAAGCGCAGCCGTGGTACTATCCTTACCAGGGAAGGTCAACAGGTTGCCATGGGCATTCAAGATGAGATGCATTTAGACGTGTACGTCTCGGGACGCTGAACTCAAATCTGCTTCCTTTGCCGAACGATTCTCTAGGAGCAGTTAGGGGGGAAGGGTCATTCTAGCATAGCACTCGCCGATTCTCCTATGTGCACCTCAAGTTAAGTTCTAGTACAGGCAGTCTCGAGTGGTCACTGGTGTAGTGGATAGGTAAGTCGCTTCATAGATGGGAGGTCATGGGTTCGAATCCTTGACAGGTCCGGATTTTTGCATTTTTTCGGAACATCTTTTGTGAGTTCTGAAAATACTTTTTCCGTTATTTTGTCAAGGTTGCTCTTACTTGCAGCAGGAAAAGACTTAAGTGCAGGCATTTTGCTTCGCTTTCAAGACTTTCCGGCAGTGTTTACCCTTTACTGCCCAAATCACCCGAAATCAGGCCACTTTTTGACCGACTTTTTTCTCAGAAGAATTCGCTGAAAACTTGCCTACCAGGATACTCTGCTTTCCAAACATGATTATCAAATCCGCTGGCACGGAACGTCCTAGCACCCGTGCCACAGGCGCCAGCGCCAAAATACCCTAGATCACCAAGTTCATTGATAACTTGTCAACTGGGGAGTTTGACTCCTAAATACGAATATCACATCCGCACAGCCTGAAACCGCCCGACGCATACGCCACAAGCCACCCATCACATGCTTGTCCCGACTCCGGTGCGTGTAGCACAGATTCCAGCCGCTTTCGTGCAGGGCTCTGTGTTAGGGCAGTTTGGCAAGCTGGCCGAAGTTTGGCAAGCACCACGCTTCCTGGGTGCCTGTCGTAGAAATCCTTCCCTTTGTTGAAGCTCAGCCTTAGCAGAGAAAGGGCCTCATCTCAGGGGAGAGGTGCAGACGCAAGTCGCGTAATCACATTACTCCTTTTTCTCTATCCCAAACATTCTCAACTTCGCCCCACCCAGAAGTGATGTTCGTGTTTAATAGGACAAACTGCTCCAGTTGAAAAGTTTAGTGATTTTGGTGATTTCGAGTATTTCGGAGCCGGTGCCAAGATTTTCCGGGCTCAGCTAATGGGATATTTGTGTCCAGGAGATCAAATACTCCAGTTGACAAGTTATCAATGAACTTAGTGATTTAGGTATTTTGGCGCTGGCGCCTGTGGCACGGGTGCTAGGTTTCTTGCCGAGCGGATATGACAATCGTGTTCAAAAGGGCAGACTACTCGTAGGCAACTTTTCAGCCAATTCTGCTGACGAAGAAAAAAGTCGGTCAAAAAGTGGCTTGATTTCGGGTGATTTGGGCAGTAAAGGGTAAACACTGCCGGAAAGTCTCGAAAGCGAAGCACAATTGCCTGCAATTAGGTCTTTTCCTGCTGCAAGTAAGAGCAAGCTTGACAAAATAACGGATAAAAGTATTTTCTGAGCTCGCAGAAAATCTTCCGAGAAAATGCAAAAACGCGAACTTATCAAGGAATTGAACCCATGACCTCCCATCTATGAAGCGAATTACCTATCCACTACACCAATGACCACTCGAGACTGCCTGTACACGAACTTAACTTGAGCTACACATGGGAGGATTGGCGAGTGCTATGCTAGAACACCCCCTCCCCCAACCCTTCGTAGAAAATCGTTCGGCAAATCTTGGAAGCAGATTTGGTTTAGCGTCCCAGAACGTACACGTCTATATGCATCTCAACTTGAATGGCAGTTACTCGATAGAAGGAATAGGGAGAGAGAAATAAAGAGAAAATGAAGAGCAAAAATAAATGAACTCATAACATACAAAATCCCCTTACTGTCCTGAAAACATGTACGCACAACGACATTTACTTGTTCCACTTCGCTAAACTCTTGCTTGAAGCAGAGGGGATGGACCGTTCCGTGATCCTCAGGGTATATCCGTACCTGACCACATATCATTCAAAAAAAAACAGCTCATACGTACCCAAAGAAAAAAGAAAAGAACTATGCTGTTCATGGCGCCATGAGATCACCGTTCGCTTCCCGAGAATCAGAAAAATGCCGTGTGGTCAAAACGAGTCGTCGGGAGAAGAAGGTTGTAAAAGAAGGAAAAAGGAAGGGAAGGTAGAGCAAGAAAAAGGAAGGCGATGTTGCTGGTATTTTGAAAGAGACTAGTCGTTTGACGGGTAGCGGTCAAAAAAATCCTGATGGGGAAGCTAACTCACAAATGGAGAGGGAGTAAGCGAAAGGGGTGAAAAAGCTAGAGAGACGGGAGTTCATTGGCCAGACACAACATAGTCAGAAATACGATACAGAACAACTCGACGGAACCAAGCAATACTAAAAACTTTTTAAGAGAAAGAGGTTTTGATAAAGCGCAGCTAGCCGAAGTCCTAAGGAAATCAGAAAGCTGCTCGTGTGAGCAGACTAAAAAAGGAGAGAAGGAAAGCTTTCAAGGACAAGTTTTTATTGTTGCTTGCTTCCGTCGAGTTGTTCATACTCCCCAGTTGACAAGTTATCAATGAACTGTACACGAACTTAACTTGAGCTACACATAGGAGGATTGGCGAGTGCTATGCTAGAACAACCCCTCCCCCCTAACTGCTCATAGAGAATCGTTCGGCAAAGGAAGCAGATTTGAGTTCAGCGTCTCGAGACGTACACGTCTAAATGCATCTCATCTTGAATGCCCATGGCAACCTGTTGACCTTCCCTGGTAAGGATAGTACCACGGCTGCGCTTCATAAACTCTTGGTGGTGGCTACATTTACGTTTTCCAGCGCCGCGGCCTAGCGTTTCCCAGGCGCGCCGCCCCCTTATCATCACATCTCGGCAGCTACCGTACCCCCGGCATCTTTGGTAGCGTGAACCACCTTGAACAGCGACGACGACTGCAACTTCCCTTACCAGCCCCTATCAATAGTTATCGCTTCCAGTCACCCACGGGGTGTCCTCATCTCACCCTCTATATCAATTGCTGAAACGTACGCCTCCTGATGCTGTGACCTGCGCTGTGAATACGATGACCTCACCTTCCTAACGCCCCTCATCGAATCTAATCAACAGCTTACAGTTTTTGTGGCCCACTTGATGTTCTTGGCCCATACCCTATCTCATACAAGGGAACCCCAACAGGTCAATGCGGCCATTTACAATGAGATGTATGTGGACATGCCTTGAGCCGCTGAATCCAAATCTGCCACGATTCTCTGAAGGGAACTACGGACCATTCAGTCTCTGCTCTGTCTGCGCAAGTTGAGAACCATAACTGCATGTAGCAAGCGGCTTCGGAGACGCGAGGCTGCATGTTGGAACCCTTACTCCTTGCGAAATTTTTCGCATTTCATTTGAAACACTTCATGGGAGTCCCTATAACACTTCTGTTTGGCTTATTCACCTAGTTTTTTTTCTTATTGGCAGTGGAAGACGGCCGATTCTCTATTTCTGGTTCCTTTTTGAAAACTTTATTATGAGGTAATCGGTTCTGGAGCTTGCCATCAAAAACTGAAGGACCTTACGATTGCACATGTGCAACTTTTTGCGGTTAGTGCAGGTCTGTGCCACAGCCATCCCATATTATCTACATTTTGTTTAATGTCTACTTTAACAGGAACCCTGTGGAGCTTGTCCCTCCGAAATACATTTTCAAGCTGATAACTTGTTGGCTCCACAAGCGAAACTCATATCATGTTTAAACAGCTTTATGCTGGAATTGAATTTGGACCTTGTGTGTGAGCTCCAGTCATTCTACAGTCGACGCTGTCGACTCGTGGATTTCCTTTATAGAGCATGAAATCCATTTCGATCTGCTCTATCATCTTAATAATTATGTTGTCCGGGAAGTTCTTAGCGTTTTGAGTGTTTCACTTCGAAAGATCATAACTTTCTTAAACTCATCGGATTCACTAAAGGCCCCGTTCGAATCAGTACACTTTTGAACAATTTGATACAAGTCAATAAATCCATCAAAGGAAAAACTGGGTGTTAGAGAAATCACGAATACCATGTAGGCCTTTTTTGAATGATCCTGATTGATTGAAGTATTTTCCAACAAGGAAGTTCTAAATGTCTGAAAAGGTGATAGTCGTTGGTGCAAGGTCTGAGAATATGGCGGGTGAGGTAGAACTTCAACCTCCAATTCGTTCAATTTATGGATAGCGACTTGTGAAACGTGTGGGCGGGCGTTGTCATGCAGAAGCATCGGACCCTTTCTGTTGACAAGTGCTGGGCTGCAACGCTGACGCAATTTTCGTCTACATTTCGTCGATTTCTTCAATAGGACTCTGCTGTGATGTTTGGGTAGTTGACAAAAAGTTATAGTGGATCATACCAAGCGAAAACCACCACACTGTGACCATAATCTTTTTTCGTGAGGATTCGGCTTGGAAATTGCCTCGGTTGGTTCGTCGATGTCCAACTACTGTCGCGTAACGTCTCCTGTTTCATACATGATCCATTTTCATCGAAGGCGACAATTCGGTCCAAAAACGGGTCGTTTCTGTTGCCGCAAAAGCAGTGAAGAGGAAACCTCAGAGCGTGCCAGTTTCTGCGGTCACACAAATTGTGGGACACCCAGTTATCGAGTTTTTTCACCTTTCATGCGTTTCAGACCATCCGCAACAGTGCATTAGCTAACGCATAGCTTTTCTGCAATCTCATCGAATTGGGGTCAGCCTCACAAACGCCTCAAATCTTCGTCAGGTATTGCTTTAGGTCGACCGCCACAAGGTTTTTCTTCAAGCGCTGAAATCTCTAGAACGGAATTTTGTTGAACCATTGCCGCACAGTGCTTTCACTAGCACTAATTGCGGCCTCCTTACCTGGTTAATTTGTTGAGCTGTCTAGATCGCGGATTGACCCAATTTATATCGAAGCAAAAAAATCGTCCGAAGTTGCTCTTTGACATGCCCTTCCAAAAAGTCTTAGGAAAAGGGGCGTTTAACAAGCAATATAAAACGGCAGTTATACCATCAGATAGCCGCAAAAAATTTTCTTCAGGATGTACTACTGAGACGCAAGGAGAACGAGATATTTTAATTCAGTAGTGAATGTACAAAAAAATGGCAACACAAAACGCTGAGAACTTTCCGGACAACCTAATAGATATGTGAAAGTACTCACTCATCGAATATACTTACCCCAGCGTGTGCATCGTCCTCGATTGCCAACCTTTAGAACTTACTTTCCTACGGTTCAAGGCTATTGATAAACACTTCACTTCTCGTGTATTGCCCATAATATATTTTTGTCAATACATGAACGAAACTCCATTCTCCGTCGTTTATCTCTGAGTCTATTTTTCAACTTGTCACCTAGATTCAAAACTTCTTATCCTAATCTTGCGTGCTCGCTGGATTTGGCTTTCGAAAACACATCCTGGTAGATTTTGAAACACCTGTTTCAGTACCGCTCCTACCTCTGGACTGGTTGGAGACTTCGTAACGTGTACGTGTGTGGAGAGTACTTTGTCGTTTCGTGTGCTCCATTGCGAAAATTTTGTATTACTTTTATCATTGTTGTGGATGGATACCACATGTGCTCTTAAGCCGTAGATCCTCATTTCTTGATGTAACCTTAGAAACGGTTATCCTCATAATAAAGGTTTTCAAAAGGAACCAGAAATGGAGACTCGCAAACGGCCTCTTGCGGATCTTATAATAATATCACTTCCTTCACCCACCTAATATGTGTTCCACGATCACCCTACATCCACCTCTGAAATTGGAGTGTCTCCCTGCTACTGGGAGCGGCCGCTATTAATTTCGTGGAACACACACAACACAACCACACACACCACACACACACACACACAACACACACACACACGTGCAGACTTACTTCAGGCGAATTATTAGTGAGTAGGATTATCATTACTTTTACTTGGTTTCATAGAGGTTACGTTAGTGGCTTTGCTTGTCTTATCCATTGTCTCAAAGACTGTTGTTGTGTTGTTTTGCTCTCCTTTATCACATTGATTCCCATGTTATTTGTTCTGGCCATTAACTTTACACTGAAAGTAATTTTACCCGTTTCCGTTATATTCGTGCTGTCATATAACTATGCATTAAGGTTTAATTTCTCAAGTTGAGGTGTTGCTTCGCACAAAACACACTGAACCACCGCCTGCGCTTTATTTTATGTTCTGTTTTGGAGGCAAATGTAGAATCATTTGGCAAAAAGGGCAAAATGTAGTCACCGTCTCTATACAAGAGGAAACCTCACAAGGGAAGGATGGTGGGTCGAAGTGGCCATTCGAAATGAGATGTATACCGATTAAAGGATCTTTGGACAAAGATTACGAAACCGTCTTCCATATCTGCTGCGGACCTCCCAGGGGCCTTTTTAGGGGAAGCATATTGGCATTCAGTACGAATCAGCGGCGTGAGGCCTCTTCGCTCGAAGCCACGTGGCAGAGAGGGTACGTTGCAGGTCTCACGGTCGGATGGTCGAGGGTTTGAATCCTTGCTGCGTTTTCCGTTTTGCATTCTTTCTACAATGGTCTGTGCGTTAAAAGCATTTTTGCACAACTCTTGTGCTCGAGAATGCCGCCAAAGAATGTTTTTGAAGGAATGGAGCCATTGTGGACGATTCCATTGAGAGCATTCTTGGCTGGAAGCACCACTCGCGAAAGAACCACGAAAGGGATAAAACATCTTTCAACACTATGTGAGTAATGAATGAAGGTTTCTCCCATTATGATTTCCGCGAGATTGTCACGTCAAAGCCACGTCGTGGGAAAGCCTTACCAAGGATACTCATCTTTGCGCACAACTTCGTGTGGTCGGGTCCAGCCGTGTCGCTCGGAGAATAAAGCCATTCTTCACGGCAGGCACATTCGTTGCACTGCATTGCGTGCATTTTTTTCTACAAAAATAAGCTCATTGAAGCACTAAAGAACAAATCAAGAGCAACGAATGGGCACCATTTACCCTCAACTGCCCCAATCATCGAAAATTTTGCTGGTTCTTGACCGACTTTTTTCCGTGCGCAGAATCTGCTAAACATCTGTCCCCTAGGGCAGTTTGAGCTGCCGAATACGAATATCACATCTGCTTGACACGGAACCTCCTGGCGCTCACGCCACAGGCGCCAGCGCCAAAACACTTCAACTCACCGGCGCCTTTGGCGCGGGTGCCAGGAGATTTTTGGCCAAGCGGATGTGTTATTTATATTCAGGAAGTTGAACTACCCCAGGAGACAACATTCGAGCCAAGTCTGTCTACGGAGAAAAAAAATCAGTTTAAAACTGGCTCGATTCCGAATGATTGGAGCAGTATAGGGCAAATAGTTGCCCCAAGAATGTTCTCCATGGAATCGTCCACATGGCTCCATTCTTTCAGGAACTCTTTAACGGCATTCTCGAGCACAAGAGTTATGCAAAAATGCTTTTAATGCAGAGACCATGGTAGAAAGAATGCAAAACGGAAAACGCACCAAGGATCCAAACCCTCGACCACCCGCCCGTGAGACCTGCAACGTACCCTCTCTGCCGCGCGGCTTCGAGCGAAGAGGCCTTACGCCGCTGATTCGTACTGAATGCCAATATGCTTCCCCTAAAAAGGCCCGTAACTTTGGACTGGGAGGTCCGCAGCAGATATGGAAGACGGTTTCGTAATCCGTGTCCAAAGACCCTTCAATCGGTATACATCTCATTTCGAATGGCCTCTTCGACCTACCATCCTTCCCTTGTCGGTCGTTAGATCACGCGGTAAAGGTTTCAAGCAAAATCAAGTCTGCGTACAGTCAAGCCAACACACTAGTATAGAAGAAGAAATCCTGGTCAGATCAGAATCAGATTATATTCAGAGTTACCTGGAAATAAGGTGTACTTCTTGGGCTCAACATGTGCATGTTGACTGATGCTGCTCCTGCCGACTCCCCAAACAGAGTGATTCGATTCGGATCCCCACCAAATACGTCAATATTTTTATGCACCTGAAACGGCCACTGACAGAACAGAACAATTTCAATGCAGACCTCCGTTTTCCATTAAGTTCTTTGACAGCAGTGGATATAGACTGCGCCACACAATGATAGTCCCACTCATGAAACTTACAAAATCCCGTCTTACACGACGTTTTCGAAAACGCCTCCAAGTAGAAATTGTAATTACCAATGCCGATTCGCACGCCAACACCAAAAACAACTCGAGAGAATAGGTTTTTTTTCTCTATTTTTTTTTTGAGAAGTGAGCACTCTGACGATTCCACAATGATCAGGGTACAGCATCGTTGTGGGAAACACATAGGGGGAAGATCGTACTTGGCCGCTGGGGGGGGGAGGGTCGTAATCACAAGGTCAGTCAGCACCGGACAACGCTATGACGTTTCAGCTCATAGTAGGAGTGGAGCTATGAAAGTCGTGATGTTGAAAAAAACGTGAAATATTCCATGAGTGTATTCTTTACAGATTTGATCGCTCCGCTCATTAACCTTCTTATCGTGCGAAACCCCATTGGTGGGGAAGTGGTCGCAATTAGCCGCAGAGGTCTGAAGGGTCGCAAACGCAGGGTCGGTGAGCACCAAGCAGCACAGAAGTGCCATTGTTAACTTTTATGGAGCGGAAGGAAAGCTGCAGAAGACCCCGATGTAAGGAATAATGAAAACAGAGTAATAAAAAATTGATTAGCAATATCAATTGTTAGCATGAACTCGTAAGTACGTAGATGACTTGATATTAGGTTGTCCGGAAAGTCCTCAGCGTTTTGAGTGTTTCACTTCAAACGATCATAACTTTCTTAATACTCATCGGATTTAATCGAAATAAGCACCGTTCGAATCAGCACACTTTTGCCAATGTGAAAGCAGTCGGGAAATCCCATCAAAATAAAAAAACTGGGTGGTCGAAAATTCACGAAATCCATGTAGGCCTTTTTTGAATGATCCTGATTGATGAAGTATTTTCCAGCAAGGAAGTTCTAAAATGTCTGAAATGTGATAGTCGGTTGACGAAAGGTCTGGAGAATATGGCGGGTGAGGTAGAACTTTAACCTCCAATTCGTTCAATTTATGGATAGCGACTTGTGAAACGTGTGGGCGGGCGTTGTCATGCAGAAGCATCGGACCCTTTCTGTTGACAAGTGCTGGCTGCAGCTGAGCAATTTTCGGTACATTTCGTCGATTTCTTCAATAGGACTCTGCTGTGATGGTTTGGCGTGGTGACAAAAAGTTATAGTGGATCATACCAAGCAAAGACCACCACACTGTAACCGTAATCTTTTTTCGTGAGATTCGGCTTTGGAAATTGCCTCGGTGGTTCGTCGACGTCCAACTACTGTCCGTAACGTCTCCTGTTATCATACATAATCCACATTTCATCAAAGGCACAATTCGGTCCCAAAAACGGTCGTTTTCGTTGCGCAAAGCGGTTGAAGGAGGAAACCTCGAGACGTGCCAGTTTTCTGGCCGGTCACACAAATTGTGGGACCCCAGTTATCGAGTTTTTTTCACCTTTCCAATGGCGTTTCAGGACCATCCGCAACAGTGGATTAGCTATTGCATAGCTTTTCTGCAATTCTCTTGAACTGTTTGAGGTGGGTCAGCCTCCACAAAACGCCTTCAAATACCTCGTCAGGTATTGGCTTTAGGTCGACCGCCACAAGGTTCATCTTCCAGGCTGAAATCTCCAGAACGGGATTTGTTGAAACAATTGCCCGCAGCAGTGCTTTCCATGGGCCCCCACACCATTTGTCGAGCTGTCTAGATTGCGGATTGACCCAATTTATAATCGAAGAAAAAATCGTCCGAAGTTGCTCTTTTGACATGCTCCAAAAAGTCTTAGGAAAAGGGGGTTTAACAAGCAATGATGAAACGGCAGTTATACCATCAGATAGCGCAAAAAATTTTCTTCAGGATGTACTACTGAGACGCAAGGGAGAACGAGATTTTAATCAGTAGTGAATGTACAAAAAATGGCAACACAAAACGCTGAGAACTTTCCGGACAACCTAATAGATATGTGAAAGTACTCACAATCAATATACTACCAGGTGCATCGTCCTCGATTCAACCTTTAGACACTTACTTCTTCCTACCGTTCAAAGCTATGAATAAACACTTCACTTCTCGTGTATTGGCCCATAATATATTTTTTCAATACATGAGCAGGACTCCATTCTCCGCCTTTTATCTCTAGTCTATTTTCAACTTTGCTCACCTAGATTCAAAAAAATCGACATACTGATCATTTGGCACCCTGAGGATCCTCTGGTCGCATATGCTGCGTTGAAGTTGAGCCCAGTGCACAAGAGTGCTCGTGAGGAGCGGCTCACTCCAAGCGCATTTTTAGGAGACCGCAAAGTGACTGTCACACTTGTGATCGGGATTCCCAAGCAGCCCTAGGGGCAAGTTTGTAACAAATTAGTTTGGGAACGTCGTGACGTCAAGTAGCGCTGGCATCATTCTTTTAGGCGCCGGAATGAATGCTATCCCCTACGCAGAATGCCAAAAAGCCCCTATGAGCAAGTTCTTATCGATTGTGGCGAAAGAGTTGGAGGACCAAACTGGTGCACCGAATGGCGCAGGTGTTAAAGTGAACCACACTCGTGAATGGGACAGCAATAATCCCGGCATGGAAGTGGATATATTCATTGGAAAATTGGTAGCATGGCATCTGCGTTGATAGCGAGCGTCATTTTCCTGCTCACGGTAATGAATAATCAAATGTTCTCTAGCTTCTCCCATTCTATAACCTCGGCATGTGAGTTTTTCGTATGTTCAGTGTGCTATATTGCGCCTTCCCAGGTTTCCAGGTGGTTTGATGAGTTTAGGTCTGAAACTCGAAACTCTTTCAGGCCTCTAGGAAATGCGGTTACGTTGAAACCTCAGGAAGCCAGAATGGATTCCTCCACTCAAAAACTTCGAAGGGCACAACATAGCATACTGGAAATACAGTAAAAGATCCACCAAAAACGAGATTTTGAGTCGGATGGTTGAACAGTACCCTTTTTCTTCCAATTCGGCGAGAAGATTAATAGCGTTCTGAGCGTTTTCTCAGCCACCGACGTTAACTCATTATAACAATTGACTTCGAAGGAATCTGGTAGTGAAGTCTCCTTCTCCTGGTGTCACTGGGAACTGATCGCTTTCGCCAGTTGAGCTGATCGCGGACATTCGAATGCAGGTAACAGGCCTTCGGACGAGCCCACCTACGAGCTCATTTCACATCGAGCATGCTCAAGATGACAAATGTGTTGCGAAACAATGCTACGGCGTCCGCAGGAGTGGACGCGCATTCGCAAGGTCCGGCGAGTGCGAAAAGTATGCGTGCGATGCGAGGACGGCATCGGGTGAGGGATGGCGACCAGGCTAGTCTGAAAGCCTGGCAACGTCTGGAAGATCCCTGCAACGGTGAACGTTGAGACGCTAGCAGAGCGCTGTTTCGAATTGGCAGAAGCACTAGAGCGCAGAAGATTGACCACGCAGTACAGGAGACGAGGTAGTCCGGCAATCGTCAGGAGAGAGAGAGGGAGAGAGAGAGAGTAGTAGCAACTTCGAAGTTGTTTTTATGCTGAGCCGAGGAGTAAAATGAAGTAGCTTTGGTTGTGTCTCAGCGATTCCGTGACGCGATTACAACTGTTGTTCGCATTGACGACCTTTTAATTAAGAGTGTTGTCGCTAGCGAACAATGTCTAATCACTTGTTCTCTACATACGCCCTGCAAACTGGATGCTCCGAGCAATCCGAGGATGACTTCTGCGCTTTGTTAATGGAAAGACTGCTGAAGTATCAACAGAAGACTGTAGTTGCTGGAGACCTGAATAGACACGTGGACGCTGCGAAAGACGGCTACACTGGTCATGGTGGATTCAGTTACCGACCACGGAACGCCGATTTTCAGTTACCGACCACGGAACGTGAAGTTTGGGCTTAGGTTAATGTGAAGAAAACCGATAAGGTCAAGTACATGATAACCGATACAGGCGAGACAGGCCTTATCAAAAACAATGGCACGGAGCTCAGGCATTAAAAAGGATTCAACTATCTCGGATCAGAATCACGTCCGAAAGAGTGGAAGTGAAAGCACGGGTGAGTGCAGCGTGGTCGAAGTGGTGATCCATGAATGGGATTCTACAAGAAGATGCCAGAGCGCCTAAGTCGAAGATCTATAGAAGTGTTGTTCGACCAGTCGCTCTATATGGTGCTATGTGGGCCCGCAACCCAAAAAGGCAAACTCCATCTCGGTGCGTTAGAGATGAGAATGTTGCGACGTTGAACGGTGAGCTTCACGCATTTCCGCAAGAAAAGCGGTCTAGCGTCGACAGCTGACTATGCGAGAAACGCGCCTTCGATGGTACGGCTACGTTCTTACAAGGGGGTGTTTCAGGTCATGACGCGCTTTTTGGAAATGGTTTGTTACTTGTTGTAGGGGTCCATACAAGGGTCACAAAAAATGAATTTCATTTTTGCTATGCGTTTCTGGGTAGGTCAAAAACTCAGTGAAAAGAATTTGGCAAGAAGGTTTTAACAACCAGGCGGTTTTACCAACCTTAATGGGCTCCTTTCTGATTGTAACTTCGAGCATGCATAGTTTATGAGGTGTAACTGATTAGGCCTCAAATAGGTTCGATTAAAGTCAAAATGTAAGTATCATGTGGTAACACACTTGGCGTGCACCGACGCAAGACTGATGTTTTTGTCAGCGCTCCCTTCATGACCATTGCTGGCGATTGATGGCGTAGCGGATAGCACGATGGATTCTGGGTGGAACGACAATGCGGGGCTCGGTTTGGATCCTCACTGTGGCAACAGTTTTGCATCTGTATCA
>MU966575.1:103855-128102 GCA_036418165.1 Cooperia oncophora
TATCGATCTAGCTGCTTCATTTCTGCAAGAGTGGACAGCTAGATAGGTGAGTCCTCGCCATATGCCTCACCCCGCTCCCCCTCCGTGTCCATCCAATAGTATTTGCAGTGATTCACGTGGTTCCCGGAAGAACCCGTTCCCCTGGACCAAAACCACTGCCTTGCTATTCGGTTAGTCGCATATTTCGTATCGCCAATAGTTTCTTGTTCACTTTAGCTAGAAGTGATGCCTAAGTGTGAATCGGTAGATATTATATTGTATATATTGTAGGCCTGAAGAAGGGCTTAAGGCCCGAAACGTTGCCAAATAAATATCTTGAAGAGTTTCATTCTACAAGAAAACACGGAAACAGCACACTGTTCAATTTGAAGCAGGCAATCTTCAATCCGAGTTGGGCACAGCGGAGACAGGCACTTTCCAGAACATACCGGACACTATTCAACCAAATAGAAAGCACAAGTTTTAATGCAATCAGATGCTTTTCAAAGCAATAGGATATTGTCAGATTAAGTCAAACACTTTTCAGGTGATACCGGACACTACTCCCTAAGCCTTGCTCCCACCTGACTAGCTGGATTTTCAGGGATTTTTACTCTTCGAAATGCGAACTTTCGCGTGCGGGACTTCGCCCATGGTGACGGGTAGCGCAGCTACGGAGGGTGAACAAAAGTCAATTACCGTAAGGGATGCGTTTGAAAAGTTGGCGGAGTCGTATCAATGTCGGTACCAATACTAGAGGGTGTGCGCGCAAAAGTGCAAAAAAAGTCAGAAGAACAGAGTTCCCAAAATGAATTTTGGAAAACCAGAGTTCCTAAAACGAATTTTGGAAAACCATGCTCTAAGCAGTGGGCGGGGGTGTTGCGGCGGGGCTTGCAGCAGTCCTTAGTGTCCTTTACTTATGAACTGCCCAGTGTCATTGATGTTTTGCGATTCGATTTGAGGTGTCCGATTTGGTTCGAAGTGTCCGGTTTAAAATAAATAAATAAATAAATAAAAATAAATAAATAAATAAATAAATAAATAAATAAATAAATAAATAAATAAATAAATAAATAAATAAATAAATATATAAATATATATATATATATATATATATATATATATATATATATATATATATATATATAAGCTTACGGAATGGCTGTCTATGGGTCAACACGACGGAGGTTAGCAAAAATGCAAAATGCCCCTCTCCCGTCGCCGAACTGCCCCGATACATAATTTTCACTTTAGATTCACCCCTTTTTTCAAACCAAATTCACCACTTCCAAACCAAATTCACCACTCTTTCCAGACCGGGCAGTTCACCAACCAGATCACGCCGGACACACTGCGCCTACTTGTCAGCGCGGACATAGATTTTCAACACATCGACACATGGCCGACTCCGCCCATTCTTCAAAGGGTTTGTTGCGAACTTCGAAATTTCATAACTAACTTTTTAATTTCACATCCACTCTTTGCACAACGAAGACCCGCGCACTCATGCACTGGCAATCTAAGCCCCGCTCCCTCAGCCACGTCCACTTGCTTTTTGCGGAATTTTGATATTTTTTGAAATGTTTGCATTTTTGGACTGCTCCATGAAGCCCCGCCCACTGTGAGAGGCTCCGCCCACTTCGAAGAAGCCCCGCCCACTTTTCAAAAATGGTGCAAATCGGCAGTATAGAGTCTTGGCTTGCATGCTAGGGTCTCGTCCGTCACTCGGAACAAACTTTGCCTGATTTATTTGTTCCGAGTGACGGACGAGACCCTAGCATGCAAGCCAAGACTCTATACTGCCGATTTGCACCATTTTTGAAAAGGGCGGGCTTCTTCGAAGTGGGCGGAGCCTCTCACAGTGGGCGATTATGAAATTATGAAGTTAAAAAGTTATGAAATTTCGAAGTTCGCAACAAACCCTTTGAAGAATGGGCGGAGTCGGCCATGTGTCGATGTGTTGAAAATCTATGTCCGCGCTGACAAGTAGGCGTGGCCGTCGGGGCGGAGCTCGCAGTGGTGTCTGGCGTGATCTGGTTGGTGAACTGCCCGGTCTAAAAAGAGTGGTGAATTTGATTTGAAAAGTGGTGAATTTGGTTTGAAAAGTGGTGAATTTGGTTTGAAAAGTGGTGAATTTAAAGTGAAAATGGTATATACCATTTTCACTTTGAATTCACCACTTGTTCAATCCAGTTCACCACTTTTCAAACCAAATTCACCACTTTTCGAAATCAATTCACCAGACCTTTCGGGCCAGGCAATTCATCAACCAGACGCCAGACACCACGGCGAGCCCGCCCCGACAGCTATCCCTACTTGTCTGCGCGACATGTATTTTCAAGTTTTGTTTCATAACTTCTGCTTCTATGACTTTTTTGCCTTCTGTTGTTCCGCACACACACTTTGACTGGAAAAGAGATCCACATGGGCACATAGCCGACTCCGCCCTAGAGAGTTTGTTGCGAACTTCGAATTCTAATAACGTTTCTCGACCTTGTTGATTTCACATCCTTTTCTCACAGAATGGAGGTACTCATAGACGCACATTTATGCACCGACACACTAAGCTCTGCCCGCTTGGTCGCCCCCCCCCCTGCATGTTTTACCGGAATTTTAGGATTTTTAAAAAATTCACACTTTTGGACTGCGAAGCCCCGCTCATCATTAGAAGCTCCGCTCACTTTGTATAAACCCGCCCACTTTTTAAAAATGATGCGGATCGCCAGCTCAGAGTCCGAACTGGCATGTTAAGGTTTCGCTGATCACTTGGAACAAACTGCCAGGTTTATTCGAATGACGAGCGACACCTTAACATGCAGTTCAGACAAACTATCGATTCACATCATTTTTCAAGTGTGGGCGGAGCTTTTCTTAGTGGGCGGGGTTCTTCTAGCGTCCAAAAATGTGAAATATTCCATTCTGTTAAGAGTGGATTTGAAATTAACAAAGTCGAAAAACGTGATGAGAATTCGAAGTTTGCAACAAACTCTCTAGAAAATGGGCGGAGTTGGCTATGTGCGCATGTCGAGCCTTTTTCAGTCGAAGAGCATGTGCGAAACAGCAACAGACAAAAAACTCATTGAAGCAGAAGTTTGAAAATTCATATCGCGCTGACAAGTAGGCGTAGCCGTCGGGGCGGGGCTTGCTGAGGTGTCTGGCGTGATCTGGTTGACGAATTGCCTGGAATTCTGGTGAATTTGGCTCGGAAGGTGGTGGACTTGATCTGAATGGTGGTGAATTTGGAGCGGAAATGATACGTACATTCCTGCACACTCATTACGCCATTCGTTTTCATCGCACTGCACTAATGAAGTAGGTATTTATCGACCGAACTAGCCACAGCGCCATCACGCCTGTAACGAACTAGAGCGGAGAAAACATTCAAAACATCGTCTAGAAAATTGCTCGCAAGTTCCGGAAGTATATCTGTGTTGAGCGTCTCATGACGAATATGTCGGTATACAACTCATTCTGAACGGCCGTGGCGACCTGTTCACCTTCTCTTGTAAGCTGTTTGGATGTTTACACAGGATGACCTGACTTTCGCTTCCAGTGAAGGCCAGACAACAAAAATTACTAAAGATCACGAAAAGAGACTCACACTGGGACAACAAAAATTACTAAAGATCACGAAAAGAGACTCACACTGGCAGAATTCTTCCATCATATACCTCCAACGTAGAGGTTCCTGACCAGAAACCTCCTCCATAGACCCAGACCATCACAGCAAGCCTTTTTTTTGAATCAACCTACAATCAACACTCATTTCCTTTAGGAGCTTCCAGAGCAGGATACCTCGCGGTGATTTGGGAAATGACCGCATCGACAAGAACCCTTCTTGGAAGAATGTCCCCTTGGATATTGGAGCGAATTACTCTCCAGAATTTTCAGCTTGAAAAACTGTTGAAGCACATGAAAGACAAGCAGAAGGCGTCTTGGGGTATTTTAACTCAACGCTGCTCCGTAGAATTATTCTATTATTAACCCTATCCTGTCTGTCCCAAAATTCAACCTAGCCACATTTCAATCATTATTTTTCCTCGAGGATAGAACTGGTCAAGACGTTAGTTCGGAGAAAAGTCGGAGAACACGGATGTTCCGTGCGCCCGAAAATAAGAAGCCTGACCTAAGCGCCACATCCGCCAACGTCACAGGATAAGTTTGGTGCTGTTTCGAGTCGGTTTCAAGTCGACGAAAGTTACGCGGTTTCGAGAGCATACACGATACAGGTGTTCAAAAAGTCAAACTATACCAGAAGGTAGAACTTCAATCAAATCCATCCTCCAGGAAAAATTCCAGTTGAAACATGACCTTTATATCGAACAGTGGAGCAGTAAAGGATAAAAACAGCTATTTGTGACAAGGATTGAATGTAGAAATTTGGATCCCTAAGCGAGCTTTTATGATGTGCACCCATCCTTCATGGACAGCGCTTCGCAAAATCGAAAACAGATTTGGAGAGCAAAAGACCTCTCTTTCCAAGTACCTCTTTCCTTTTCCGAAGTTCGCTATTTCAAGAGGTAGTATTGGTATAGAAGTGATGAAGAGGAGTCCAGGCTACGCGAAAATTCAATTTCTCTCGCGCTATCGCAGGAAAATTCGGAGCAGCCGTACTTGCGAGCGTTTTATGCACTCTTGTCCAGGAATGGGTAATGGTTCGATTAATATAATAAGATACGAAATGAAACGCTTCATTTCAAGTGGCCACGTTACACAGATGGGTTCAAGCATTGCGAACAGGACTTTTACTCTTACGCGGGAGTAGTCTGCGATCAGGCAAAAAGTTCACATTTGGGTGAAAAAGCATCGGCCCACTTACATGACATTGCTTCGCTATCGCCATGGCGGTGGACGAGAAGAAATGGAGAGATCGTTCTTCTCCTGCTTTAAACTGGGCGTTATTGCCGGGTTCGCTGTTCTTGTTGAATAGCAACATTTGCTCCTATCCGAAGCATCTTCTGCCGCGACTTCAACTTCTATTGGTCTTCTTTAAGACACCCCCTCATCTTTTCTTCGAGGCGCTTTGTGGTCGCTTGTATTGTAAATCGACAGAGTTTAAC
This sequence comes from Cooperia oncophora, assembly GCA_036418165.1. Classification (NCBI taxonomy): domain Eukaryota; kingdom Metazoa; phylum Nematoda; class Chromadorea; order Rhabditida; family Trichostrongylidae; genus Cooperia; species Cooperia oncophora. The sequence goes on from MU966575.1 coordinate 108,895, forward strand.
GCATTCTGAGAGGGTGGCCTCCAAGCCTCCACCTAAATCTACCAAGCTTTCCCCTTCAGCATCTTCACTGTATAGGCTCGAGTTTGCGCTGTGACGCTTCTGGAACACATAATAGACTCTTGATACTCGCACTCGCAATTTCATTGGTCACCGCCAAGACCCAATCGTTTTCGGCCGTGTGCAATCGGAACGTGGCCACTTAACCCATTCGCGACCAGGCGCGTTTTTCGAAAACGGCTCGTTCGGACCGGAGCATTTGCGAGCTCTCAGCAAGTGTCCGCCACCAGTGGTGGACACGGTCCCTCGTGACCCCTTACTAAAAATTTTAGCACTGTTCAACTTTCTGCTCCCGAAATCTCATTTTTTACTGAACCTTCGAGTGCAGAGAATATTCCTCAAGTCACAAAATGACATTCGTTTTGTCCTCCGGCGCCATTTGGCGCCAATGTGCGCCAATTTAGTGTTATAGTCTTTTCCATTGAAATAAGTGTAATTTCGCAGGTTGAAGTGGATTGTCACTCGAACTGTAGAGCAACATTCACTTTTGTCGTATGGCGCAATCTCGCCATTTGACGCCGGAACGGCGCCAACTAATTTTGGCCCTCCACATTCTTTGTTGAAATCGGTACAAACTTGCACACTGGCCCTGTTCATCATCCTGATCACCAATACACAAATCATTTTAGCACTGTTAACCCTTTACGACCTCGATCATCCGAAATCAGGCCAGGGATAGTTTGACCTCCTGAGCGCGAATTCCACATCCCTCGACCCGAAACATCCTGGCGCCCGCGCCACAGGCGCCAGCCCAAAAAATGCTCTAAATCATCAAATTTGTGGAAACTTGTCCCTTAGGATAGTTTGGCTCCCTGAGAAGGAACATCATAATTGTATGGGGCGCTAAGTGCCTAGAATGGAGTAAAGCGGATACACGTGATAGCGCAACTGCCTCTGTTCGTCTGCACCCTTCCCCGAGATAGTGATCCCTTTCTCTGCTGAGGCTGCTGCCCCATTCCTCTGCTAAAGCTGAGCCTTGGTAAAGGAAGGATCACTATACCAGCGTACTTGGGGGGGAGGGGGAGGGGTAAACGATTGACAAGCTTCCAGCGATTTTAGTGATTTCGAGTGTTTTGGCGCCTGTCGTGACTTTCGTACGACTCTTTTTAAAGGGTCGCGTTTATGGTTGGGCGCGGCGGTCCTGGCGCGCTTGGCGGAACGGTCGAATGTTCGCGAAGCCGCTAGGGATGCAGAGTCGGCGTCGACTCTGGCCTGTCTGTCACTTCTACGTCCTGCAGCCGTCTCGACTGGTCGCTCCGCTCCGCTCTACTCCCAGTGTCAACGTCATCGTCTATCTATGCTGGTCGCAGTCTAACATCAACGAGCAGTACCACGCAATGGAGCCGCACTACTACAGGCCGCCGACTATCCCAGGTAACCACTAGAGGCGGAGGTGCATCCGAACCTCCTGGGCAGCCGGAGGGGAGGTTCCCGAGGCCCCTAGTGGGCTGTTCCCTCGTGGCCCGTAGGCAGTTGAGGCAGGGTTCGTCCGTGTAGGTTAGGGCCGTACCATTATTCTTGTAGTAGTTTATCCTTTTGTTATTGTTTCATAGTTATCATGTTGGAGAGGTAAATAACTTTAATGATTTTTTGTGTATTGTTCAACAAGAGTGGTTCATCCACGATACATCTCGAAAGAGGCGTACTAGGCCTGATCAGCCATGGGAAGCAGGTAAGCTTAGGTAGGGCGCTTGGATAGGGCGTAGGTAAGAGGGTTAACATGGGTACATGACCGTAGTGCGCTTCTTACGTAGGGGCAGTAAGGGCCTACCGGTTGCGGATAGCAACATTAGCATACCGCGTGGCAACACCGTGGCGAGCATAGGCAAGCGCCCGTAAGTCCCCTGCACGTACCCGCGCCGGGCGCGGATCCATCCCCCTCCAGACACCGATGCTAGGTCAGAGGGGCCTGACGACCTGGTAAGACGCCAGGCAGTAGGGGTATAGGAAGCCGCCTCCGGCACGAAAGCGCCGGCGCGTTCGCGAAGGTCGAAAACTGGGTTGGTTCCGGGAAACTGGGGCAGTAAATGGTTAACAGTGACTATATATTTATCAACGGCGCTATTCAAAATCCACCGACAGTCGCTGGCTTGGCGCCGCGACATCCTCTGCAAAAGTGTCAGCTGTTTCGCGTTCGAGCCTAGTTGCCCATTTGGCGCTAGGATCTGTAGTGAATGTCATATTCGTAATCGGAACAACAAAAAGCCCTAGTATCCAACTTTGCATGAACTTTGGTGAAAAAGTAGTGGTGCCAAGTTGGCGCCGGCACCATTCTGGCGCCTAGTGGCACCAGCGCCAAGAATGAGTGTCATATTCGTAATCATGACGTCAAATAACCTCACCACGAAGTTTATACCGGTTTGATGAAAAAAGTGGTGGCGCCAAATTGGCGCCAAATGGCGTCAAACAGCGCCTGCGTCAGAAAGACGTCACATTCGTGATCGGGCACTGAATAACCCCTACCGGCAATTTTTCAGCAGAAATTTTTCTAGAGGTTTTGGGCTCAGGTGCTGCTAGTTGAATCGTGCCTGGGACCCTTATATCTGAAGATCTCGTTGGTCCACTATTTGCATAAATTAACAAAGGTATGAAGACTTGCACCACTGGAAAAAGTTCCTCGAAGAACTCGAACTGTTTCTAAAAATTTCATCAAAAGCCCGTCCGCCACATATGGTGGACATGGTCCGAAGTGGACATTTCGGTGTCCACCACCAGTGGCGGACATTGTCACGAATGGGTTAAAGTGGAACTGGTAGCGTTTCGTTGCGTATCCTGTTCTTCATATCAATGACTGTTACTTTGATATGAGCTCACAAAAAAGCGTAGCGCCGGGATTTCCTCGAGAAATCTAGCGAGGATTCTGCAAAATGCATTTTTAAGTTGGAGTGGATAGGAGAATGAGTTACTTGGCGTCTATAAGTCTAAGTCCTTGGCATGCACATACCACTTGAGCCTCATTTGGTATAGCTGAGGTGCCCGAAAAATGCCTCAACCCTCAACAGAACGGCTTGGTCATGCGAGAACGGGTGGTTCAGTCACGGTAACATGCAAGGAGACTATAAATCCCATTTAGCTTTATTTGTGCTATGGTATCCCCATATATTTTCGTCATTATCTTTGTCTATATGAATAGCCATCCTAGAAACGGGGAAAACGTGCGATCTTCATTTGCGCGAGGCGAGGCTCTGCTTCTGAGAGGATATTTCCCATTTAGGACATATGTGATCATATTCCTGTCCAGTGCTAGACGAGATGACGACTGCCTCAGGTTTAAACAGCACGAAAAAAAGCATACTAGGCTTTGCTTAACTAAAGTAACTAACCCTGTCCTAATCTGGGCAAAATTGGCAAGCCAGGAAAAGCGTCTCAGAACCGTAATCTATTCAACCGACTGTACTCCTCACTACTGCTGCGACGAATTCTCGTGAATATTACTAAATGCTTTCTGTAAGCATTCATGTGTTGAATTTGTGTTATATTGAGTCGCGTGAGTAACCACAGTTCATGTCAAAATGATTAGCACCGTTTGGGGAGACTGCAACTTTTTTTAAAAAAATAGCAGGATAACGATATGCTATGTACGTTCGGTAGGACACAATCCCCTCTACTTATATAAGGTCGTTCAAAAAGTTTCTCGCTTTCTTTCTATCTCCCATTTCACCAAATTTTTAAAGTGTTCTTGAACCTTACGTTACGACTACGGCAGAGAGAATCATTCTTGACCACAAACAAGTTCGGCTGCTCGGGCCTCACCAGTTCAGGATAATTCAAGAGTCGCGGTAAACAACATGCGTTATGCTATTGTCTTTCCACTGTCTCCTACGACAGAGCAAAAATCTGGTTCTAGATGTCCACTTGCGTGACCTTGTGAAGACATGGAGATGTGGCTTATGAATGCATCGTGATCTTAGCGGCCACCAAGAGTTTTCTTTTGTCACAATCTCATGAATTCTGTAGAAATGACATCCACATATTACCCGATAAAAGCCAATATGTTTTAGATAGTAACAGTGAATATGTTCACTAGCTGTTGAATGTGTTCAAAGAGAGAAATAAAATCAAAAAAGGAACTACAGAAGTGGGAATTAGTAAAAATTGTTAGCGGAAGAGTTTCTGAGCAGCCTTGTAATTACAGCAAGCGGTGCCTTATAACTAGTCCCCTCAGTTACTTTGATGGGATCGGGTGCTAAAAATTTTTAAAAAGAAAAAGAAAAACGGCTTGTCGCACACCTTCACGATTGCGACCAAGAAGTCAGAGAGTTCCAAGATTACCAAGAAACGTCTTTCCAAGATTACCAAGAAGCGTCTATCTCTGGAAACTCTCGAGCTGATTCGCCAACGTGGAGCCGCACGAGCCGCAGGCAATTACCAGCTGACGTCTGAGCTTGCGAAGCTATGCAGAGAAGCGATAAAGGAAGACCTCAAGGAGAGAAGAGCAGCAGTACTGGTGGAAGCCGCAGAGGCTGGGAAGAGCATCCGCAACGCCCGCCGCGACTTCGCCAACTGCAAGACCAAGATGACCGCCCTCCGACGTCCGGACGGAACAATCACCGCATCCAGAAGGGCAATGGAGAAGGTCATCCACGACTTCTACTCTGGATCTCTTTGACAGCCACGTCCACCTGCCACCATACCGCTTGGAGCAGGATGGATATGTCGTTCCTGCAGTTCTCCCTTCCGAAGTCCGACACGCCATCTCGTCGGTGAAGAATCGTACGGCACCCGGTCCCGACAGGATCAGACCCGAACTGAAGAATCTTCCGCCAGTTCTTGTCAAAACTCTGGCTCGACTCTTCACGCGCTACCTGTCGGAATGCAAGGTACCCACCTCGTGGAAACCAGCAAGACTGTGTTGCTGTACCTGAAGGGAGAAGGAAGCCTTCGACTCCATTGAGACAGAAGCGGTTATCGAAGCCCTGGGCAACCAGGGTATTCCTACTCAGTACATCAGGATTCTTCGTGAGCTCTACAGCAACTTCACGACCAAGATCTCACCATTCTACAAGGAGATCATCATTGATGTGAAGAGAGGGGTCCGACAGGGCGACACCATCTCGCCCAAGCTCTTCAGCGCCTCTCTCGAGAACGTCATGCGTCAACTGGAATGGGAAGACATGGGAGTGAAGATCGACGGTCGGCAACTACACCATCTCCGCTTTGCTGACGACATCGTTTTGATAACACCAAACATCGAGCAAGCGGAACGAATGCTGGCTGAATTCGACTGCGCGTGTGGAAAAATCGGTCTACGGCTGAATCTAACTACAATGTTCATGAAACGGATTGGATCTGATGCCCCATTCACGCTCAACGGAACGACCATGTGCTCTAGCTATGTGTACCTGGGTCGTGAAATCAATATGATGAATGACTTAGCACCAGAGCTGAGCAGGAGGAAGCGAGCGGCTTGGGGAGCCTTCAAGAACATCGAGGGAGTAGCGAAGAAGACGAAGAACACCAAGCTCCGTGCCCACCTCTTCGATTCCTCTTCCTGCCTTGACGTACGCCTCAGAGACTTGGACTCTACGAAAGCAGGATGAGCATGCGGTTGGCGTTATTCAACGCGCCATCGAAAGGGCGATGCTCGGAGTTTCCCGCTACACGCAAGTGAGAGAGGGAATCCGGAGCTCCGCACTCCGCCGACGATCGAAGATCAGAGACGCCGCCGCATTTGCCAAGGTTTCGATCAGGTGGGCCGGGCACGTCATGCGTTTCGAGGACGACCGCTGGACCAGAGCGATCACCGACTGGATTCCACGGGATGTCAAGCGAAGCCTGGACGACCGCCTATGCGATGGTCAGACTTCTTCGTGAAAGCTCTGAACGAATGGTATGAAGTTCATCGTGTCCTTCGAGAAGTCGAAAAGTGGTTTTCACACCAGTTCTAGGAAAAAACTGGTGATTTTCTCATCGAAAATCGGTGTGTAATTCACCGTATAACTCGCAATACACAGGTGAATTCAGCGATTTTCAAGCCTTTCTGTTTCTTGCACTTTGCGCGTACTTATGACAGTTCGGCCCTTCCGACATCAATTTTCCAAAAACTAGGAGCGGTATTGTACACCGAAATGCCCTCCCCATTCAGGGGTTATGGACCACACGTCGTACTTGCGAACAATACCGCCTGCGAATCCTCAATAGAGGGTTGACGTCTAGGTCTGCATTCGGACTTTGCGAAGGTCTGCGTCGATGCGCTGCGACGGGTTGGCGGCGCAATAGCGCTAGGGTGTGGTAGACAGGAAGGCAGCGTGGCCGATAGGTGCCTGTCCCTAGCATTCCAATTAAAATCATGAGAATAGGAGGAAAAACCCTCTTGCTAGTGTTTTAAACAGTGTAGGGGAGTAGGAGACTCAGCACGCAGTGTGTACGACGCATTACGAAGTCTGAAAACAGCCTCAACGATTGCTGTTCAGTTTTTTTTTTGAAAACATACATGGTTGAATTCAGCCAGTTGAGTTCTACAAGGTGCATCCTGGCAAATCCGGAAAAGCCCTCCTGATATTTTGACTCCACCATGGTACTTGAGAGCACTCCTTAACGAGCGAATGAGGCGATGTTGTTGGGCCAGTACACGGTAAGGTAACTGCAGGATACTGTAAGGTGGAAGGGGTTTTGCCATGTATCGCTTGGCGCTTGTCTGTGGCATGACCACGCTCGGTAGCCTAGGCTTACTACTAAGCTTTTCAATTTTAAGTGTACCCAGACCTTGCGACCCGTCTAGAGGCAAAATAATTCACAGTACCTGAGCTTTAACACCTTCACTCGATCCTCACTGGAATGACACCTAATGGGAAGGTAACTCAAGCGGAAAGCGGATAAGAAAAAGGATACAACAACGGCATTAGTGTTAGTAATTGCGCAAGCACTAATTTAGCTTCAATCTTGTAGTGATCATTAACTGGACGCTTTAACACAATCACCCTGCACTAGCAATGTTCCGACTAACTCCCTTACTCTTTCTACTGCGCTTTCACTTCCTCCTTTAATTTACATGGATGGTTTCTACTTGGCTTTCGCAGCAAGTGGTGGTCTTCACAAAAACTCTGTGCAAGCGCCAACACTTCCATTTTCGTGGCTTCTGCCCCACTTCAGAGCACTCTTCCTCCATGTTTTTGTGTCATGAGCCTCCCGAGGATGTGTACTAAACTATACATGCAACAGCCATCTCTTCAAATTCAACATCCCGCTTCATGTTCTGTAGCTCCTCCTTCTATTCGGAATCTACGAAAGCAGGATACATGCGGTCACTGTAGCTCACTGCTTCGTTGAAGGAACCGGCTAAATATCAGCGACGCAGCAGCATATGCCAAGGTTTTAGAGAACATGTGGGGCGGGCGCGTCATGCGCCCTTGAAGATGACGGCTGAACCAAAGCGAATACCCACTGGATTCCACGGGATCTTAAACGAACAGCTGCACGACTGCCCACGCGATGGTCAGATTTCTTCGTGAAATCTCTGAACGAATGGGAAGGTGTTCATCTTGTTTTTCGAGCCCAGGGAAACCACTAGCTCGTCGCATGGACGAATGGAGACGTCACTGGCGTCTGCTCGAGCAACACGATGATCAACGGGGCCACTGGTGATGCAGGTGTTATGACCAAGTCAGAAGCGTGGCGTGTGCAAATAGAACTGTTACCATGGCACAAGTGTCTTCGGAGTTACGTAATCTGCGCGATGGATACGAGTTCTTCCACTAGCACACGCTATGTACCACATCTGCTATCCATCGGCGACCATTCAGGTAATTTTTTACACGCCACCAAAACAGTACTGAGTAGTATTAGTGTTTACAGAAGGCGTGTGAAACTGGACCACATGGCGTTGGTACAGATGGCATACACTGTTCGTATCCCGAATCATTAGGATTACTTGCTCATCTTATTGCATGCATGTCATCGGCTCTGAAAGAGTCGAGATTCCGCTCCTTTAACCCATTCACGACCAGGCGCGTTTTTCGAAAACGGCTCGTTCGGACCGGAGCATTTGCGAGCTCTCAGCAAGTGTCCGCCACCAGTGGTGGACACGGTCCCTCGTGACCCCTTACTAAAAATTTTAGCACTGTTCAACTTTCTGCTCCCGAAATCTCCTTTTTTACTGAACCATCGAGTGCAGGGGTTATTCCTCAGGTCACAAAAATGACATTCGTCTGTCCTCCGGTGCCATTTGGCGCCAATGTGCGCTAATTTAGTGCTATAGTCTTTCCCTCGAAAACCCGTGTAAGCTTGCATATTGAGGTGATTTGACATATTGAGGTGGCTCAAAACCTCCTGGTGGCAAGGAGGTTTTGAGCCGAGCGGAAGTGGTACTCGTGTTCAAAAGGTCAAACCAACTCAGGAAACGACTGCTAAGCCAAGTCTGTCCACATAGAAAGAAAGTTGGTCGAAAGTTGGCTTGGTTCCGGATGTCTGAGGCAGTAAAGGGTTGACAGTGCCTATAGTTTTTTCACCGGCGCTATTCGGCGCTAGGATCCACCTGCACTCGCCGTCGCCTTTTTTTGGGGGGGAGGGCGGTGTCAATAAGACGTTGGTTTTTATCTTTGCAGACCTTTACATGGAATGCGCGCTATGTAGCGCTCTGGAAAGGCTGTAGCTTGGAGGAGTGATTCCAGGAACTCAGCCTCAGCATCGCATTGATAACCCTTGTGCCCTACGCTAACGTTCCTGCTAAAATGAATGTCATATCAATAATAGGACAGCGAATAACCCTAGTATCCAAGTTCCCATCAATTTGGGTGGAAGAGGTGATAGCACCAAATGGCGCCCATTGGCGCCAGTTGGCGCTGGGACCTGTAGTGAACGTCATATTCGTGACCAGACCAACAAAAAGCCCTAGTATGTAACTTTTCCTGAAGTTTGGTGAAAAAGGTAGTGGTGAGTTGGCGCGGCACCATTCTGGCGCCCCGGTTTTGATGAAAAAAGTGGTGGCGCCAAATTGGCGCCTAATGGTGCCAAATGGCGTCAAACACCGCCGGCGCCAGAAACGGACGTCACATTCGTGATCGGGGCACTGAGTAACCCCTACCGGCAATTTTTCAGCAGAAATTTTTAGAGGTTTTGGGCTCAGGTGCTGCTAGTTGAATCGTGCCTGGGACCCTTATATCTGAAGATCTCGTTGGTCCACTATTTGCATAAATTAACAAAGGTATGAAGACTTGTACCACTGGGAAAAGTTCCTCGAAGAACTCGAACTGTTTCTAAAAATTTCATCAAAAGCCCGTCCGCCACATATGGTGGACATGGTCCGAAGTGGACATTTCGGTGTCCACCACCAGTGGCGGACATTGTCACGAATGGGTTAATGCGTCACACCGGAAGAGACTAGCGAAATCTACTAGGAAAATCTCTAATGAGTTGAAGCAAACATCGAAGAGATGCACCGTGGTTCTCTATTCCAAGAAAGTAGTTATAACGGCTGCTCGCATAACGTTTCGGTGGTCCTCAGTAAAAGGTCTGCATTCCACCTAGCTCAAGCGCGGAATTGCAATAAGGTCGCCCTCGCTCTGGAGAGCTGCACGAAAGGATATGAAAAAGACGAACAAGTTGCTGAATGGAGTAGCATGATCAGAGGTATTGTTGCACCATGCTGACTTTGTCTAGCCTAAGACTTTTTGGAAGACATTCTATTATTTATACATAGTCTGAAGGCATCTTGCCTAGGTGTTGTGTTTTTGTCCCATTCGTTACTGTCGCAGAGAGCCGAATGCACTTCAAAGTCTACCAGCTCCCAGTGGAAAAATGACGCACCGAAGATGCGCAGACTTTCTGAGCTTCTTCCATGTGACCTGGCTCCAAGGTCCCTCCATGGAGATGTGGTGCAACTGGAATCTGCAGAAGTTGCGCACCACACATTCGGTTGAAAATTTTCATAGATAATAGACTAAACACACGAATTTAAAAAAGCTATTGTAGAAATTTCTTTCCAGGCGGCTCGAAATCCTCATCAGCGTCGAGGATCCTTCATTGAGCTCACTCATTGAAGCTCACCAAAAGCTTAAGTATGGAGCGCGCGCAGCTCTCGAGAGGATGAAAGTTGATCATACCTTTATACCAATATTTTTTCAAGATATTATCTCAAATTTCACCGGAAGCCAACCCGCACCAGAGCGCTGCATAAGCGTAATCAAGAAAGAAGAGCTAAAATAGCTGAAGAAACGGGAACATGAAAATGTTAGCCGTAACAAAACGAGCATGGGCTGCACCAACAATGCACCCATATCCAGATGTCTTCCTTGTCTCAGATCTGATGGATGTTGTCGGGGGCTTAGCCAAGCACAAGTGAACTGCACTGCTGGAGAATGGAGTACCTCACCAATGAAACTACATAGTTTTTAGAACGCAAGAATCTTTCTTTGGTTTGTTTTATGTCAAACTCTTCAAATTGTAGCAATGTATATTGAAACACGATTTTGTGTGATTGTCGGACAACTACATAACACATTTCCTTGCAATTTTGGATGAGATTTCCATGGAAAAGAAATTGCTGATCATTTTGCAGGGATTACATTCGGGAAATCTGTTCACTTACATATTCTGAGGGGGATAAGTGTAACTTTCAAACTCCTTCACCTTATCAGCTGTCGAATTGGGGGCTTCGCTTGAAAATTCGCAATTTTTTTACAGCAGAAAACCTCGGGTATACTCGCAGTATTCGCTTCTCCAAAAAAATATGTCACCGATCGTAGAGCCTGATTCACGGAATCTCCTTGGACTTTTCAAATTTTCCCTCGGTTACTCACCCGCCTGCGAAGATTCGACCTCCTAATTGAATCGAAGGGGTGGCCTAAGCACTGCATTGAATTCAATTCGCTTGTCTATGAACAGATCTGCTGCTGTTCTTTCTATCATGTTCTTTTCCTATATTGTTGACCAAGTATCACGATACTCACAAATTACTAATTTAGAAACACACTTTCAGCAGATTTTTTCCCTTAAAATTTCATGTTTCAATTGACGGCTTTTGGTATGGAAGCTCGATTCATCAGTTATGCGCCTTGTTCGAATTACTCTATTACTAGTTCCGCTCACGTGCACTTCTGCGCGCATGCTTCAGTCCAAGGCTGTAACGTTGGTACCACTTCTTTTGAGGCCTCTTGTCAGCCATTGCCAGCTGTTATCACTTCCTGCCACCCACCAGTGATGTTCACGTCCAGCACTCTATATCACATATTGGAGTCAAGGTTTCACCGTTGCTGTGAACCGCGCATAAATTTGGTGACCCTCCCCTTCTAAGGCTCCTCATGGTATCTTATCAGCTGTTATCACTTCCTGCCACCCACCAATAATGTTCCCATCCTGCCCCTATATCACTTCTTGGAACCAACGTTCCACCGTTGCTGTGACGCGAGTTATGAATTTGGTGACCCTCCCCTTTTTGAGCCCCTTGTATGCCCTTGTTAGCTGTTATCACTTGCTGCCACCTACCACTGGTGTTCCTGCCTAAGCTCCTAGGTCACCTATCAATTTGAACTTTCTGCGACTGATTCAAAAGAAAATATGAACCTCCGGTCAAACACAGACACGAGCATTGGACAGAGAAACTGCCCACACCTTCTTGAATGCGCTTCGTCGGCTCTTGTCGGCTATTATTCACTTCCTGTCACCCACCAATAGTGTTCCTGGCTGACCTCCTACATCACTTATCGAACTGAGCTCTCTACGGCTGATTTGAAGGAAGTTAGGAATTTCCGGCTCAAAGACACACACACACACACACACACACCAACAGACAAAATTGGCGAATTATGTATAGTAGGAAAGGCACGAGTTATACTTAGCGAATCATGACTAATTTATTTTCTATATAAAATCGTAGATCCAGATGAATTTTTTGCTACTCAGTGTCAGTCAAGAATAGTAATCATCTAGCGTTCAAGAAGGGAATGACTAGGAATACATTTTGCTGTTTTCGCAAAGGGCCCTTTGTAACTCCTTGAAAGTCCCTCGGAAGTTGATGTATTGATGTGTGCTTGCGCCGAAATGGGCTCCGAAAGGTGACGCTCTCGACGCCATTGCGTATATGCCATTAGGTTGTCCGGAAAGTTCTCAGCGTTTTGGTGTTTCACTTTAAACGATCGTAACTTTCTTAATACTCATCGGATTTAATCGAAATAAGCACCGTTCGAATCAGCACACTTTTGCCAATGTGACACCAGTCGATAAATCCCATCAAGAAAAAACTGGGTGGTCGAGAATCACGAAATCCACGAAGGCTTTTTTTTGCCTGGTCCTGATTGATGAAGTATTTTCCAGCAAGGAAGTTCTGAAAATGTTTGAAAAGGTGATAGTCGGTTGGTGAAAGGTCTGGAGAATATGGCGGGTGAGGTAGAACTTCAACCCCCAATTCGTTCAATTTATGGATAGTGATTTGTGAAACGTGTGGGTGTCATGCAAAAGAATCGGACCCTTTCTGTTGACAAGTGCTGGCTGCAGCTGACGCAATTTTCGGTACATTTCGTCGATTTCTTCACAGTAGGACTCTGCTGTGATGGTTTGGCCTGGTGACAAAAAGTTATAGTGGATCACACCAGCCGATGACCACCACACTGTGACCATAATCTTTTTTTCGTGAGGATTCGGCTTTGGAAATTGCCTCGGTGGTTCGTCGGCATCCAACCACTGTCCGGAACGTCTCCTGTTATCATACATGATCCACTTTATCACAGGTGACAATTCGGTCCAAAAAACGCCTAGCTTTTCTGCAATCTCTCTGGGTCAGCCTCCAAAAACCCCTTCAAATCCTCGTCAGGTATTGCTTTAGGTCGACCGCTACGAGGTTCATCTTCAAGGCTGAAATCTCCAGAACGAAATTTGTCGAACCATTGTCGCACGGTGCTTTCTCCAACACTATTGGGCCCCCACACCTGGTTAATTTGTCGAGCTGTCTCGACTGCGGATTGACCCAATTTGTAGTTGAAGAAAAATATCGTCCGAAGTTGCTCTTTTGACATGCTTCAAAAAGTCTTGGGAAAAGGGGGTTTATCAAGCAATGGTGAAGCGCAAAAAATTCTCTTCAGGATGTACTACTGAGACGCAAGGGAGAATGAGTTTTTAATCAGCAATGAATGTACAAAAAATAGTAACACAAAACGCTGAGAACTTTCCGGACAACCTAATATTACGAGGTGCCAAGAAGGCCTTGCGTTTATGCGGTGGTCTAAGTGAATTAGGTTGGCCGTCAATGCCAGATGCTGCTTCATATTTTCTTTGCACTGCTTTTGATTGAAGGATAGCAAGGTGAGTTCTACACTGATGTAGTTTTACATTGATCAAATTTGGAAATAGGCTGGTGAACACCACCATGCCGGAAAATGGTGAGACCGCTGCTCCATGCGCCACTGCAAAAAACATAAGGAGTTGCAACATAAGGAGTTTTCTCCTCTACAGAGCCTGAGTTCCATCTACGGTAGGTAGGCTTCCCGTACACTTCCTCCTCACATGTCAACTAGAAATCGATTCACAGAAGCGCTGATCATACATCCGCGGAATCCGCCAAGTACTCAACTTACTCTCTTAACGCATCACCCGTCCTACGAGCCTCTGTGTTCAGATAAACTGAATGGGCATGTAGGCGCTGCGAGAAACGACAACCTTCTTATGGCCATTCCGGTAACGAGTTGGGCAAGTCGCTGGAGAACGATTCCTAGAGTTTGCAGAAGCGAATAATCTGGCCATCGTCCATATAAAAATCCGTAAACGTGACTCTCACATCATCAGCTCTTACAGTAGAAGTGCCAGAACACAGATTGACTTTGTCCTTGTTAGCCATACCGATCAAGGACTCATCATGACTTCTGGACAGTTGCCACGGAACATCGCCAATTCTGTAGATCGATCTGTAGAAAAAAGATTGCAAAGCCCAAATAGAAACAGATCGAGCGATGTGGTCTAGAGTGAATCAAGTGGTTGCGTTCGAGAGAAAAGGAGGGAGCGGTAACGCGCAGTCAGCTTCCCTTCGTCATAACTGTCAAAGACACCTGGAATTGTGCTGATAAAGCGATGCATGAAACGTTCTGAACTTGGCATCGCCAAGCCTGAAAGCAACCTGAACAGCCCTGGTTGTAGACAGACATTGTTAAAAAAGACGTTCAACGAAGCAAAGCAAAAGAGATGTTACCACGCGTTTCTCGTGGGAAATCAGCTGAGATCTGATAGAAGTGTACAAAAGGAGTGCTTAGCAATGAAAGCCGTGGCTGCTGCGAAAGCCGTCCACTTTAAAGATGTAAGGGAAACAACTTGATTCACACGACAGAGAGCGGCACCTCTACCGACTTGCCAAGGTTCACCGGCGATGATGTGGTGCACGCTAGTGAAGATGGGGGCGATTTCGAGCAACAGGTGCAAGTTTATCTGATCGCCTGTTAAAGTTTGAGCTCAATGGAAGTTCATGGAAAGCGAATACTCGACGACCGACTAAAACGACTCCAAATCCATTAAGATCAGTGGCATCGAGGCCACAAGTACAAAAACCTTCAAATACTTCGGATTGGATGACGTGCTTGATGGCCGTCTGACGTCAGAGGTAAACACGCGCATGAGTGGGGCTTGGTCTGAATGGCACTCCATGATTGGATTTCTCTGTGGCAAGACCATACCAGAGCCCCTCAAATTGAAGATCTATAGAACTGTTGTCAGACCAGTAGTGTTGTAATTGGCTGAGCGCTGATTTGCGATCCAAGGGAGCCGAAGCCCTCCCTAGCGTGATGGAGATGAAAATATCAAGACAAGTGAAGTCGAACAATCATCAGATCAAGTCGAACACTTTTGGTTGGACGGCAGAACGCGTATCAATCGGATTCGCGACGACTACACACGCAAGAAGTTCGCGCTCCCATAGTAGGAAAAATGCGAGAATCCGGTCTCCAATGGCACCGCCAGGTACTCGGCGCCAAGGCGGACGTCGTCTTCAAGACCAGGGTAGAGCACCTGGCAAGGAGTCCTTAGCGGTGGTTCGTAGTCACTTTATTGAAAAGGGAGGGAGTCGTTGTTGGAGGAGTATGCAGCCAACACGTTCAGCGCGGTATAGGTTAAAAGCGGAGTTAATGAGGTGGTAGTGTGGCTGATTCCCTTCAATGAGAAAACTTGCTACAGGTATAATTCCATTTAAAATTGAAATCGTATCAGAAGTTCAGTGAGAATGAGAAGCGTGAATTTCGTTGTTCCCAACGATTTTCATTTTTCAATAGTTATGTGTGACGAACTTATGCTCATCTTCCTTCAATAGCTATGTGTGAAAAACTTATGCTCACATAGTAGTCGCTTTCATCGTCACCGAAAAAAACCTAAGCGGCAGACACTCTTGAATGAATTGCTTTCATGAACTGCTCCATAATTAGCAATTATGAGGAAGCAGAAGTTTCCTTCCTTGGAACAATGGTTTTTCCGCCATGGATCCTGCATTACCAAAGCTCTGGTCCCTGAAATGTCAAAAACTCGCGAGCTCAGAAGATTTTTGATCATTAATTCAAAGGAGGGCCCTCATGAGCAGATTTCTTCAAATAGTGGACTTTCGTAAAATGTTCTGTAGTTGTTGAAATAGAATCTGCTCCTTTTTAGTTCGTTTGGCCCTGGATCTTGTATCGTCGAACTCATGGTTTCTGAAAGGTTGAAACTCGCGTGTTGAAGGGATTTCTTGTCGTTAATAATAATACGTTAATACTGAGACTGGGTTTTGTAATCACCAAAAAGGCCTTTCAGTCGGTATCATTTCATTTCAAATGGCCACTTCGACCTACTTTAATTCCTGTGTGAGTACTTGAAATTGCTTCAAATGAAACGAGCTCCATAAATATCGATGGCACTGAGCTCGCGCGTACGAAGACTTTCAAGTATCGCGGATCACCCATTACATTCGATGGTGTTCTGAACTCGGAAGTTAGCGCACGTGTGAGTGCAGCGTGGTCGAAATGGCAATATATGCGTGGGATTCTCTGCGACAAGGAGATGCCAGAGCGTTCTAAGTCGAAGATCTATAGAAGTGTTGTCCTACCAGTCGCCTATATGGTGTTGAGTGCTGTCCCTAATACAGAGGAAGTTCGGTATCGCCCTATAGCAAGTGAAGTGCGTGGAACGCCCCTTCAATGGTACGGTCATTTGCATCGCGTAAAGGCAGACTTTGTTCGCAAGTCTACCTCTCAATTCGTGGCGCTCGGAAAGCGACCCAAATGACGCCCCAGACCTCGCTGGCTCGATACGCTGCATAGAGATCTGGAAATGGTTGGAATCCATCCAGAACAAGTATTCAATCGGAAGAAATGGCGTCATCACACGAGAAGAGCAGACCAGCCATCGTGCGGGCAAACGATGAAGAATAAGAAGATGAAAACTTGTGGCTCCTCTGCTCAAGACAAGAACGCGAATTCTGCTGTTAAGCAAGGCGCTTAACTTGACAACTGATTAGCGGAGAAAATCTGGAAGCTGCTCCTACTTTTCACATGGGTATGGTATTCTGCAGAATTCTCAGCGATTTTCATTTCCGTGAAAACCTTAATCTAAAACGCAATGAAATGTATAGTTGTCCGACTAACACACGAGGCCGTCTTTCTAGTTGAAAGATAAGTTGCTTTCAGGAATTGCTTTTCAATCCCACGATTACCAGGCCAGAGTTGGTTTCATAAAATAGGAACAAGGTTTTCGTGGAGTCAGAGTTGGAAAGTTGTTCGCAATTTCATGGCTTAAAAATGCAATGCCTTCAAGTAAAGTTCACTGGAAGGAACCCCTCGAGAAGCACCATCTGAAATGTCTTCTTATTACATAAACATGCAATCCATTCACAGCATGTTTTTGCCCGAAACGATTGCCCTGCGGTGACAATTATGGTGAGCCTCCCTCGCTGGTGAGTGCTCCGAGGTACGTTGATGAAGTCTAAGCCTTGATGAAGAGCTTTTTCAAAAGTTCATGAAACCATCTTGTAGAACTCAACTACTTTAATATAACGGTCTAAGTTTTGCTACAGTAAAATCGAAGAGTAATCGATTTACAATGAAAACAAAAGAGCTCGAAGGCCATAAAGCGTTTTTAAAATGGACTCTAGTTGACTTTGGAGTTAATAAGGAGGATGACGTTCATTTCCGCTGAGCGATCCCAGGAAAAGAGAGAAAAAGCGTGAAAACGTTCCCATGGAGGACAGTTTTACCAACCTTATATCTAACGCTCTAGCATTGATCAGCACAGGAAACAAGTTGTAGTTGTCATGCCGTGTCATGTGGGGAACAATATGAAAAATAGTCACTCATGATGCACTTTCTATGGAAAGCGATCAAAAGGGCACGGAAGTTTCCATGAGTTCCAGACTCATCCAGTTCGGTTCCAACAGGCCCCTTTTCAAACGCGTTTTTGTTTGCTCGATAGTATGATGGTGAGGTAGTCTGGAGCTCATGGAAACTTGAAACCTCCGGGCCCATTGATCGCTTACCGTAGAGTCAGGTAGAATTTTGAGTCTCTCCAATTTGTGCTCCCAGGAACGGTACCATCAAACATTTGTTACGATTGCAAAAACCGTTCTGAGAAAGCACTCCATGACGATAAAGATCCTCTTGCAGGCGTGCGCATTTAAGTGAATTTTTTAAGCATTTGACAGCCATTTGAGGCCTTCTACAGCACGAGGCCGTTTCCCACCCCGTAACAAGACACTGATGCGCCGTTCAATACTGCCTCACTTTGTGCGACTCTACCCTCACCTACCCACTTAGTACGACCCCCACCTTGATGAGGGTGTCAAAGCTGGTCTGATATTAACGTCTCACCTTGTCAGGAGCAAACACATTCACATAGAGACAATCTTCAGACGTTGGAGTATTCGCGTTCCACATAGTCGCCCCATAAAATTCTCCGAAGTACGTGTCGAAACTCTGTGTAAATCAAACATAATAGCCAAGACTTTTGTGCTAACAGCAGCTATTAAAAGACACAAATAAAATCATTAATGTTATTATGAAAGTGACTGGGAAACGCTCAGTCAGGAGTGTAGATGTCGCTGAGCGTACCGCTAAAAGACGGTCCTCTCAGAGTTCATCAGACCCCAGTACCGGGTGAGATCACGACTCTTATAAGATATATATATCCAGTGACCAAGTCGAAGTAGCCTAAAACACTACACGGACGGGGGAAGATTCAAATGGTGAGTAGGTAGAAAACGCAACAGCAGAGACAACAGTAATTTCAACATGCTTCTCAAAAGCCCACACCTCAAAAAACTATCATCCGAGATTTCCACCCGGCCAACAGATCTGCTCCACCGCTAATTTGCCATGGAATCATAACGCGGCCGCAAGCGCTTGCGAGTCGTTACGTATCTAATCCTTCTCGTCAGAGCAAACAATTAGAGCAGGAAAGAGGGGTGCGGTTGTACCAGGATCTTCCTTCGGGGTGGGGGCGTCGTACCGACACCGCCATTTCACACATCATAATGATGTGCCCTGTTCCGCGTCAGAAAGTCATTCGGTTATGGAAAGCTGTTAGGCTGGGCACAGCTCATGGCAAGCTGATGTTAGAATACCTACTGTGCAAGGTAGCCTGGTCTGCAACGGCAGAGGTTGCACCACATCCAAGATTCAAAAACTTACAGTAAGCGCGGCGCGAGCTTAAAAGGCAGCGCCCACGTTCACTTGATGTTCCTACGCCCTTTCTGGGTATCATAGCCCTCCCCATAAGGATGCAGTATGTACTAGTTTTGCATCTCACAAAGGCGAGAGGATAGCGCCTATCGCTAGTCGACCGCCCCGCCCACCTGGCGACCACGACGCCCAACTTCATTTCTAATGGTTGCCTGATGGTGCGGTTGTTCCATTGCTGCTTCTCTCCACGTCGTGTGGTGAGAGTGAGGTGATAAGGGGAAACAGCTGAAATCAACAAGTGAGAACTCGTGCAACCACTCCTTCTCTTCGCCTTAAGCACGTACAACCGCTATTCGGTATGAAACTCCTTATAGGGCATTTTGCATGTTTTCTTTTTGATTTTTCTTCACTAATAGGTTTCTTGCTACCTTGCTATTACTACCTGAGCCGCATACTCATCAAATTTGAACGCGGGCGCTGCCTTTAACATCAAGCCCATAGGCACTCAAGAAGCCCATGCTGACTCTCGCTGCCCTTCGCCTTATGTCGTGACTTTCGTAGGACTCTTTTTGAAGGGTAGCGTTCATGGTTGGGCGCGGC
>MU966576.1:0-24771 GCA_036418165.1 Cooperia oncophora
ACGATGTCAGTTTCACAGGAGCATCTTCGGGTCATCATCTTCTATCGGAACCCGCGGCACTGGAGCCACGGCAGCTGTCCGCAACATCAACTCTGCATTGGCGGAGGACACCACTACCATCAGGACCGTCCACTTTGGTTCGCTCGCTTCGCGAAAAGAGACTCGATCCTCGAAGACAAACCTTGGTTGGGACGGCCCCAAGAAGTATAAGACTCCACCATTCTCGAAGCAGACAAGGGGGATCCAGAGGCTACCACCCGCAGTCTTGCGACAGTACCTAACTGACAGTCGTCCACCGCCTGTAAGCCCTTGACTACCAAAAGTACTGGCTCGATGGATCACTCATACCTTGACCGATGGCACGCTGTGCACCCGGGTACCCCTTGGTCAGTCTCCCCTTCTCCGCCCTCGTCAAAAGGAAGGAGTTTCCAGGAGACTGCTCAGTGGAGATGAGAGATGGGTCCTCTGTGATTTCAACCCACACAGTATGTCTCTCTCAAGGAGAAGAGCCGTCCTAGCAGTCCAAACTGGGCATGTATTCCTAGAGGCTCATTATAATCTCCTGACCTAGTCCCCTACGACTGCTACCTGCTCCACCTTCTTAAGGCTTTCTTAGCTAAGAAAACTTTCAGCAACTTTGATGACATCAGTCGAGAGGCTGCCGACTTACTCGCTGCCTCATATTCTGGGAGAGGGGAATGGTTACCTGCTCATTAGGTGGAGCACTGTAGTGGCTAACTATGACGAGTATATTGTTGACTAATTCCCACTGTATGTTGAGTTAGAAAATAAAAAAGAAAAAAGTCACAACAGTGACAAGACTTTCTTTCCAACCTATATTTGCAGCATTGTGGTGTCCAGCGACTGGACAGAAATCATTATCGAAGCTAGTGAAGTTGAGCTGTTGGATGCACCACGTTGTCGAGATCTTCCATGGTTGGCGCAGTTCAGGAGTTAAGATAGAGCGATCAGACGTAATCTTCTGAATGTGGACTACGACTCCCAAGGCATTTTTATACAACGAAGCGAAGTCTCGTATCAGTTTTGTTTAACCATTACCGCCCTTGAGGACGCCTAGAATATTGATATGAAAAACCCCTACTTCCTATAAAGGTCGACTCGTTGACGTGCCAGTCAAGGGTTTCCTACCAAGTGCTGCTGTAATGGTTGATTAATGTGCCAGTCAATGACCAGGATGAGTGCTGAAGACTTGGGCTGACCATTCATGCTGTAAGAATAAAGTGGTACAGTGGCAAGATTTATTGTTGTGAGCGAACGTAAAGCGTGGGAGGCTGAGTTCAGTTCCCTACGCTTGCCAGAAGTAGAATGCTGGCTAGTACAAAAATACAGTTTTGTTCCGCCTACTTGAGAGTCTACTCAAGAAAGAGTAGCTGGACGGTTATAGTGATGAAACGAGGACGTCAACGAGACACTTCAGCGAACGGCGATTTGATATTATAAAACAATTAATCGTACTCGTCCATTAAGTCAGCTCGTTGACACACGTAATTTGCACGGCTTGCGTAGGGCTGTTTGTTGAAATGTAGACAATTTGGTGGTGCCGGCGGCTTGTTGATTGACGAACACAGTCTGATGGTGTATGTACCGCTTGCTTGCAGAGGTGAACGGATTGGCGAAGAGGTGACAGGTTGACGGTAAAGATAAATAGCGAAAACGGAAACGCAGACCAGCTGCTTAAAAGCGACTCACTGGGCGCAGATACCTCTAACAGCTTCTAATTGCGGCTGCCCCAGAACTTTCGTGAAAGGTTCCGCTATGATGGGAGATGAAAGTCCATGCTGCTTTAAACACTAATGGCATTTAAACTTATTAAGTCTTACCATTTCTTCCAAACACTCAGTTGTTCAGGAGGTAATCACTGCCCTTTTTGAGCATTTTAGGACTGTAGTTGGAGAAGCGATGATAATTAGCCTAGATAGCGGGCACTCGTTAATGAGGCAAAGTCTGAGGATAAAGCTAGAGCGACATCGCAGGTTTCTGCCATCGAAGGTCAAACATTGACAGTTATCTACATTTTGCCGTGTCTTATTATCTTCATGTATGGTCTATCTTGCAATCTGATTTTTTTCAAGTTCAATTCTTTTTGCGTTTCTATTCTCTCCGCATCACCTGCTTGCATTTACAGTAAGTGCAAGCAGAACAGCCATCATTGAATGAATATCACTGTAGTTCTTAAAGTACATTGTGGCCAGCTTCAGTAGTAGATGGCGACCGGCCGTGTCACAAATCACACTCTGTTTATGTTTTTCCTGGCGATAAATTGGCTGTGATCGTTCGGCGAGTTTTTCATCCAGGGGTGAAATCGGTAGGCTGTACCTCATGATATTTGTCTGGTTTGTATTGTTCCGACATTTATCGCTGGGACATAACGTGAGTGGTCCTTCAACGAATTACATATTAGATAAGGTTTATTACGTGCAGAGCAACATGTGCAAGTGGAAATTGACAAAGTGAACCTAACCTAACGAACGTAACAATGGTGAACACATATTCACCTTTACTTGGGCAAATGTTGTTAAGGTTATTTTGAGTCGAAATTTCTCGTTGTTTTGATTGCTCGATTCTGAACCAAGTTTGATTAATCAATTTTCTGTTGTCAACGAATACTTTGGCGGCCAATAGGGTGTTTCATGAATCAGCTTGCTTCCTTTTGGTCTCGTAAAGTTTTGTTATGATGTTTTCTCAGCCACTTTCCCATGCTGAGAATTTTTTCTTGGCACAAGGCTTGCTTGGCGATTTAGTTTGCACCGGTTTCTGGAGATGGTCTCGATCAATGTCGTGGTGGTTTTGGCTTCTGCGTCATCTTTGGTTTGCCAAAATGCCAGTTAATTCGTAGACGATGTCATTATTCCTTTCCACGTTTCGAGATGGGATCTCGCCCTACGTATACAGGCGCAAAAATGGTCTTTGCTCTTTGATTATTATCTTTATCTTTACTGTATTTACACAGTTTTCTTTCAGAGGAATTGTGGGGTGGGGAGTACCTCAAGGAAGTCGCTTAGGCTCCGTTTCGCGCGCGCCCTCAGACGGAAACTGGACAATCTGTTATATACTCCCACAAATCCTATCCGCAACCTTTACGTGGCATGGGGGTGAACGGTTTGAAATCATACCAATGCGGAGGGTGCCGCATTGGAACTTGGCAAGCTACGCGTGGTCAAATTTATATCCTGAAAACAGTAATGGATATGGGCACATTCCCCTGAACCTGAGGGAACCACCGACAGGGCGACGTCGGCTGGGACCGCTCGGGCGAGGCTGCTAGAATCACAGGGCCAACGGAGATTTGAGTCGCCCAGGACTAGGATGACGATCTGTACTTTCAACGCACGGACGCTTGCATCGGAAGCTCACATCGAAGACCAGATGATGCAAGCGTTTTGAGCTTTATGGTGCCGTTTGCCTTTAAATAAGGTGTAAGCTGAAGTTGAAGGCAAGAATTACAATTATAGTCAACTGGTGAAATTATTAATGCCTCTGACTAACGTATGAATGTTTATATAAATATTCGCAATAGAATATTCATAGCTTATAATCTTGTTCCTATATATCTGACAATACTGGCTATTATAAATTCCTATGAATATCCATTATCTAGAAGTATGCTAATCATTTCTGTCATATTTCTTACAAATATGTTGAGAAATGAAAAGGTACTCGCTATTCTAAGTGTCTTAAAATAAAAAAAATAGAGGGTTTGTTGCTGCTGGATATGTTTGTATCATCAAGGAATTCTAATGGACATGAAACTGGAATCATCTGCCTTGTTATATAATTTAGTTCTGATTTTTCCACAATCCCTATGACTAATTCCGGATAGTTACCGTTGTTATGACAATTATGAGAATTTTTTCAATTGAAGTGAATTTTTATAGACCTCACTGGGAAGCTACTACCTCATTTCCTATTTGCTATGTGTAATGAGAACATCATCCATATAATTACATGCTATGAACACGCTACTCCTGTTGAACGTGTTAGTTTTGGCATATTTATATTCCAGAACAGAAAGAGTAAGATTAGCTGATCAAGGACTAAAATTACACTTGTGTACGCCTTAAGTTTGTGTAAACATTCCCTGCAAAGACACAATAACTGAAAAGTCGGCTAGGTCAATAAATTCATTGGTAGCATCTATAACCGCTCTTGAGTACACTTCCATTCGTGTAGTGAACGTGATTACATTTGTGGCAATTATTGATTCGTTAGCAATTTCAAAACAAATGTTTAGAAGTTCTTGAATATTTTCAATGATGAGATTGCCTTCAAACAAGTGTCCGTGAAATATGCAGTATGAATTTAAAGGTTACGAAATGTAATATTGTTGAGGCTTATGTTAATGACTTATATCAATGTTACTACTGTACCTTTTCACGTTTCTGCTCCGGTGTTGCACTGCCTTTATATAGTTAATAAAGTGTTTCTTAATATGTGTGAAATTTACATGTAATCCTTGTACTAAAGGTTCAATACTTCGGCTGCGTGCTCCATGTTCTTTTGATATTCCCTATTAAATAAGTATTCGAGAGATAGCTGAGTTTCACTGGTGTTAGGTAGTAGAAGCGTAGTGCGGTAGCAGGCCTTGGAAAGATTGGATTTCGGCCGTGAAGTCTGAAGGTGAGCGACTCCAGCTGATCCTCGTCCTAGTTGCGTGAAATCAGGATCCTCGGCATCAACATCGTAATCCGCTAATATTGTCGAGCGGTATCTCACGATTTTGGCACAGGTGGTGTAGTAGCAAGCACACTTACCACTAGCGTGGTCCCGGGTTCAAATCCCTAGGTCGACTCCCGCGCCAGGCCAACTAAGCCTTCTACTCTCCGGGGAGAGTAAATTTGGTACCAGATTCGTCTAAGAGGATAAGAACACTTGTGCATCGGCCCTGGCCCCGGCAATTCATTTTATAGGCCCCACTGCACTCAGTAAGCCATTACGATACTGAATGGAAGTAGAATGCATGCCTCCTCCCATTCAGTGGTCTAGCAACGGCGAAGGGTTTATCCTTTTCTCTTTATCTCTCGATTTGCTCCTTGAAAACTTATCAGTCGGCAAGTTTCGGCGCTGTCTGGCACTGCGACGTGGCGCCGTTGTAGAAGTTTGGAGCGTTGATATCATAACTGCTTCTTGTTGCTGGCAACTCTGTAGAGTGGTGAGCTAGCGCTCGGCTTGGTTCCAGCAGTTGATTAGTGAGAACTAGAATTGATCACGTTGCTGTTGAAGATTGCAGGGCTCGTGTTGTTGACGCCATAATCGCCACTTTGTCTGAAACGGTGAAGCAATTCAGCCTGGAAAATATATTCGGCATAAGTCACAAGTGTTACTCAGGCAGCATCGTGATGTGTGAAATCGGTGGTGTCAGTACGACCCCCACCCCTCGAAACGAGGTCCCGATACGACTCCCCTCTCTTCCGGCCCTCACTGTTGGATCCAGCGAGAAGGTAGATACCTAACGATTGGCCTGCTCGCCGGTCGAGCAAGGCTGTAGACACCGCCCGCCTCCCGTTAAGGGAGGCTTCTCGATAGCAGATAAACTGATGCCCAGAAAATCATTAAAGAAAGACAATCTAAGTAAGTAAAATCCCTACGTTAGGTGCTTGTACAAGACATATCCGGCCACCCCGATTCTGGTAGGTGAAATGTAAGCTATTACTTGAATAAACTACATAGTTATATTATAAACCCCCAAATAACACAAAATAACAGTAATTACATACAAATATTGTATAAATTGTTCACAGATTACCTATATTACTGAACACTGGAACATCGACCAGACTCTACGCATAAATTTGTCAAGGGAGGAGAGTAGCCCCTGAACGTGGCCCGCGCTGCGATCTGAGCGCAAAATAGCGCTGACTGTTAACGAGGGGGAATCGCAGTGCGTTTTCCGAGCTTAATCACTTTTCAGGAGAAGGGCTCCTTGGGAAACGGAAGACAGCATGTCAACGTCATCTCTGTACTGTTCCGTTTTCTACCTACTCGCAATCTGTATCTTCCCCCGTTCATGAAATATTTCGGATGGGTTACGCGCGTGTTAGGGGTAAATGCCGCGAGCGGGTTTTCATGCCTCACAAGAAAATAACTTCTTCCAAACGCAATCTTTTGCAAAAGTAAAAACGTCATCGGAACGCCCAATATTTCCTCTTTCCAACAAGCTTCACAGTACTCCTGAAGACCCGCTAGTTTAGAAGATATTTTAGATGGGTCATCCTCGCGCGAGGTTATTAGCCACACAAAAGATCGACTCCTTCTGTGTAATTGTAAGGATACTCATTCGTGAACTTCAATATGCTTTCAAGACGCATATTCCCGTTGACCAGAGTTGAAGCATGATTTGGACACCATCGAGTGATTTGGTCCGAGTGCGCGCCGTGCACGCTATGCTTCTGGTGGAAAGGTCTAACTCCTAATTTTAGGTGGTTTTTGTCCATGCAAGCTAATGTTTGTTTGGGATTTGGAAAGGTCGATACGCACGAATCTGTTTGAGACGTATTACCTTAGTCATCTACGTACTTAGAATTCATGCCAACTATTGGTATTACTAATCAATTATTTTGATATTTAGTTTCCTCACATTCGGGTCCTCTGCTGCTTCCCGTCCGCTCCATCAAACTTAGCGATGACACTTTTGTGCTGTTTGGTGCTCACCGACCCTGCGTTTACATCCCCCTTCCCCAGCGGCCACGTACGACTCCCCCCCCCCCTCGCTATGGACTTCACACGATGCTGCACCCTGGCGTTATTACTTATGAGCCTTCATGCGAACAGCAACGAGGATTGCCATCGCGACCATGACATTTTTCCATAGAGGGAAGTTATAGCATCATCAGGATATTAGTCGGCCAAGGCATTCCGAGATGAAAACTGAATCATTTAGACGATGCAAATATGAGCCAAGGAAAGAATTTGTAGGTAAAAATGTGACAAAGCCAATTCCTGTAGAGATACATGAAGTCTCTATAACAAGAGAGTTCACTCAGATAATGGCGCGCTTTTTAGAAACGCTCTTCATCACTGCTATTGCGCAACAGAAACGACCCGTTTTTGAACCGAATTGTCACCTGTGATGAAAAGTGGATCATGTATGATAACAGGAGACGTTCCGGACAGTGGTTGGATGCCGACGAACCACCGAGGCAATTTCCAAAGCCGAATCCTCACGAAAAAAAGATTATGGTCACAGTGTGGTGGTCATCGGCTGGTGTGATCCACTATAACTTTTGTCACCAGGCCAAACCATCACAGCAGAGTCCTACTGTGAAGAAATCGAAATGTACCGAAAATTGCGTCAGCTGCAGCCAGCACTTGTCAACAGAAAGGGTCCGATTCTTTTGCATGACAACGCCCGCCCACACGTTTCACAAATCACTATCCATAAATTGAACGAATTGGGTTGAAGTTCTACCTCACCCGCCATATTCTCCAGACCTTTCACCAACCGACTATCACCTTTTCAAACATTTTCAGAACTTCCTTGCTGGAAAATACTTCATCAATCAGGACCAGGCAAAAAAAGCCTTCGTGGATTCTCGACCACCCAGTTTTTTCTTTGATGGGATTTATCGACTGGTGTCACATTGGCAAAAGTGTGCTGATTCGAACGGTGCTTATTTCGATTAAATCCGATGAGAAAGTTATGATCGTTTAAAGTGAAACACTCAAAACGCTGAGAACTTTCCGGACAACCTGATAACAAAACTATGCTCAAAGTGATTAGAACAAAGCCCATTAAGATGGATATCGCCCTTTCTTGTCCAACTTTGTCCACTTTTCTTTTGGCTTTCCCAAAAACGCATAGCAAACCTATTTGAGGAACCCATTTTAATGATCCTTATATTACCCCTACAACATGCAACAAAGCATTTCTAAAAAGCACACCATGACTTGAATGACCTCCTTTGTAAGCGGCTGGCTTGGTCACTTCCCTTAGGATTCCCTTGAAGGTAAAGCTCGCGATCATTCACAATCATAGATAGTGGATTAGAAACGACATTATATAGACGACAAGGTGTTGAGTATTTCAATTGGGAATAAAAAAGCAGGAAAAGCATGCAAACTGCCCTAGATAGAACCCCACTTCTATCCCAGTTTGTACGTGCCCAGTTAACTCCATCTCCAACACTACACCCTCATCCGCACAGCTGATTCCCGATAAGAACTCTACGACCGTACAAGTGACGATTTTCATGCTTTTTCGTCCTGCAGCTTCGTTTTCACTGAAAGGCGGGCCTTGAAGGCGGAGTCTGCGGAGTCACTGGAAAAAAGGAGGCGTCACTGAACCTATATTACGCTATAGCGCCCCTCCCTTACAATTTTTTGCCGCGAAACCGGTACAAGGTTGTTCGTCGCGGACCACACTACCCTGCTGACGCCATATTTTCAACTCTTTACCTGATAGCTGACCGTGCCTCTGATAACAGGCTCTACTTTCACAATGAATCTCACGACAACAAGAGAACAGTCTCAAGGGCAAACCGAAAAAGGAAACGACAAACAAATTTTGAGCGATAAGATACATCTTAAAGATGCCGCGGTAAAAACAAGCAAAAACATAGTGGTAAAAAGCAATATATAGCGATGAAGGCAACAAATGTGAATACATGCATGCATAGCCACTTTCGCTATATGAATTTCCATCAAGTCACAACCTGGTTGGAGCCACACGCGGCATTTGCTCTGAGTTAGGTCCTGATGCTACCTTCCATAGTACGGCGCTTGGAATGGCCCGATCGCTTTCGCTTAAGTGACTTCTACTTGGGAGACAAACTTCGTCCAGAGAGGCTACCTGCCTTGGATTTGGACCTACTGCGTCCCTTGATTGAAACCAATTGTACAAATAATACTCGCTATCTAATCCTTCCATTTGGCTGTTCCAAAAGCACAAATGACAGAGGTAGTCACTCCTTTGAAGGAAGTATTGAAGTCCTGGTCACAAGTTTTCTCATGAGTTGACCGATACTCAAGGGGAAGGGCATGTGGGTACTGTCTAAACTTCTCTCCCGCTCCCGCCATACAGACTGGTTGAACAACGACTGTGACTGGATAAGGAGCAGGTGTCCCTGGGTGAACCAATCCCGGAAGCGTCAGTAGCTAGATCCTCCTGGAAGGGCAGAATCGGTCGTGCAATCCATCAATACAGTAGGAAGGTGGTACTGTGCTTGTGGTGAACCATTCATGAGGTTTACGGAGGGGGTTCCTTTCTCTCAACGCTCTGATTACCAGTCCTCCTGTAGTTAACTGCAGAACGAGAATGGAAATACCCAATTGGTCTCACAACTCAGCAATGTGTGCCTACTCCACCACAGCTCAGGGTCACACATTTGGAAAACGACACTGCTCGAGATCCCGAAGCTTAGCTGGGGAATTCCACCACAGTCTTCGTGTAGCCCTGACTTAGCTCTTTTGGCTGCCATCTGAATAAACCGCCTCACGGTCACTTTCTGGATGAAAAATACGAATTTCAAATGCATCTAAAAAATGGCCCGGCTGCCTTTCTCGATGCGGAACTAAAAGGCTTCTGGCAAAGCAACCACTCAAAAGCGCGACTTTACCGAATGGTGATAAAATCATTGATAGTGGCTTATATAAAACAGAAGCACATTTCTTGTGAACAATCGAACGTTGTTGACGTTGAGCTCTTGAGTGAGTTCAGTGATTTTAAGACCTCTTCCGGATGAATAGAAAAAAGCAGGACTAGGAAGCTCCCCATTTCTGTAACCAAAGGTTCTTGCTCCCGATTGCAGAACACTCCCACACTAATGTGCAAACTGATGCAAAGAAATTGGCTAAAGCTTCAGCTTCATCACAATCAGTTAAGTGATGATTACCCTTCTCATATTGCAGCGGAGGTAATTTAGGAGAAGTCTTCAATTTTCTATTAATCAGCGAGAATACGGCTCTATTGTTGCGCGACGATGCTGTAGGTTTTTCTCTATTATCTAAGAACTTTTTCAAAGGCAATTCCGCGCTCAAGTAGTACATGGTCGTCCTTCCTTGTGCAAGTAGTCCAGCCCCCAAGCTAGAGACTGTCCCACTCTCGCGACTCCACAGTGAGCGAGGAGCGAGCTACAGCCGCTGAAAGTTCTAGTTCTAACGCCCGCCCAGTTGGACCGCCCACTTGCTAGATGCCCTCTGACCGCTCAGTTGTTCTTTGTTGGGGCGGCGGGCATTAATCGGAATTGCATGTCCTTTTTGCTGACCACGCTCGTGCCCATAAATAATTCTGCTCTCCTTTATTACATTTTATTCATTAGGAGCACATGCAGCCAACTGCAACCCATCTCGCAAGGTAAAACGCGTAAAAATCACGAGTGATGCAATTTTCGTGGTGCAAAAGCTCGACATGCACTAAAAGATGCACGCTACCGTAACCCCAAATTCGGACGCCGAGTTTTTGAAATTTTCTTTTTTAAGTGTTTTTCGTCCGTGTTTTTGTTGTTTTTCGTATTATTTTCTTTGCACTGGATGATATCCACTACTTAGGTGCGATAAAGCGATTTATGAGCCAGGGGTTGCACAGAGACCGCAGAGTGGTGTCACTGTCAAGGAAAAATATTGTTCATGGTGTTCTTGAGGCTCTTCTTGCTTTTTTCTTTTTTGGGGAATTACTTATCAGCTACTGTTTCATAACTGAACAGCAACTATCCATGATACTTTTATCGCGGGAGATGTTATTGAATGACGGGCCTAACTCGGAACATATCCTCTTGTACTCTGGTTTTAACAAAGTATCAGGAAGCTCATTGAACATGCGAACTTTCTATGAGATAAGAATGGAAACGAGTCTGATATAACGCTGACGTGGATGCGATAAAGAGCGAAAAGCAACATAGATGGCTAGTCCAGAGTAAATTACTCTGCAAAACCTTTTGTACAAGTCATCAATGGAAAGGAAACCTTTGGAGATACCCCACCAATCAACTGACCAGTACTAGATGAAGCGGCATAGTTAGCTCTCTTGAAATCAATCAATGGAATGTCCACTGAGCAAGGGATAGCTGTTTGCAACATAAAAGAGACAACACCATGATCTGAAGACGAAAAGAGAGGCGACACTGAAGTTCTACTCACAATAAATCCAGCAGTGAGTATAATATCCAGGATAGAGTCACCTCTGGTCGGTTTGGTTACATGTTGTATCAGGGCACAACAATTGAAAAATTCTGAAGAATCTGGTAGAGGCGATATGCTCCACAGTTCCGCTACCCCAGTCAGCACTAATATTGGAACCACCCAAAATAATTAACACCTTAGTTGAAAAACAAAGTTCACACAGGCTGTCCATCAAGTTCTCATCATCAGAAACTGAAGAATTGGGCGGTCGGTATACTAGAATTATCCTTATGGTGAGTAAGCGCAGAGAGTCGAAGAGCTCAAGACAAAGAATATCCGATTTCAAGTTTGTAGGTGAAGTGGTAACAGTTAAATTCAAAGATTCCTTGGCTAGACAGCAAACACCCCCCCCCCCCACCTACGATCCGACGGAAAGACCTTGGAGGGAAATTCGGGAACCATCTTTGAATTGAGTATTTTTGGTGAGAGCCAAGATTCTGTAACAAAAACCAGGTCAGGATCGTAATATAATAAGAGTAGGTGGAGATGCTGTATCTTAATTTTAAACTAAGAGCGTCGAACAAGAAACATCTCACACCTGCAGGTGGTCCATGGCAAGCCACACGTTTCCCGAAGAGCGACGCCGAGGAAGCTCTTCACAACGCTTTAGCTCGCCTCGATAGACCACCCATACCCGAACACTGCATTGCTTTTTACACTATATTGTATTGTATTTTTGCCCGAGCTCAAAACTCCGCCTACGTTCGCCGTCACACTTTTGCTAACATAGACATTCGAAAAAGTGGAATTTCTTAGACCTATGGGAATTCGAAAGAGCAATGGACCAGTGCATACGTGACGGCAAAACTATCTTGACCAAACGAGGGCTACCGCCAATGGTTTTACCCATTCGGTAGACCTCGACTGGCCGACATTCGACATCCAATACGTCTAAGATATGGCTTACCTTGGTTTCCAAGTCACACCTGTTTCGCGGATGGTGGTATGTCCCCAAGCGTCTCAGGAACACCCGAAGTACAATACTGCGGAACCTCTTGTCCTCTTTACTCCATCTGATATTCCCTTTGGCAGCTTCACTTCTAGCCTGAACCATTTTCTCTACAACCGGGTCCTTTTTTCCTCTGAAGTAGCCGAAATGATAGCACTGATAGACATGCTGGAAAAATCAACTCAAACGGAGCAGTGGTCACTATTCACATTATTCACGCCAATGTCTTGTTGATTAGAAGATGACACCACGGGATTCCCACCACGAGATTCTCAGGGGACTCCTTCTCTTATTGGTGCGACGTCCTTGTGATCAAGACATTCAGCTGATGCTGTCGGTCTATGGGAAACCTGTTGAACAGGACACCGCAATGACAATACGTGACTCAAAAAGGAAGACGTATTGGAACCGACCCAAACGCTAACTTATAACTCAGAAATAAAGAAAAGAGTCACCGCTCAGTCAAGCTAAGGAAAAGTGAAGCAAAAAGCAAACTACGACAGGAAAAAATTGTCCACCTATCTCGATTCTTTCGGAGACGTTGGATAGGCAGTACGAAAGCAGCCGATCACGCCGACGATGTATTTGCCAAGCTCAGGGTGTACCATTTGCGAATAGTGTACCCTCTTTCTTCGATGCTTAGGAAATTCTCTTAACCTTTCTTTCTGTCTTTACTGATTGTTGATGAGCCTCCTTTTCTTTAGGCAAGGATAGCCCAATGGTTAACAGTGTAGAATCATGCGCCCTGAGCCACGAGTTCGATGCGTCCGAAGCGCAAACCATGCCCTTGCAAAAATTGCAAAAAATGGGGACGATACCAGCGTCAGGCCCAGGTTGACAGGCCGGCTGATGGAGAACTTTGTCACAACAACCATGTCTGACAGTCGCAATACAACCAGTGCTAATGCTAGGACGTACTGACGCTAGGAGGAAGAAGGTGAGCCTTCTTTGCAGGATCTTCTTCCAAACATTTTAAGATGAGTTGCACTAGATGTGCATCTTTGCCGATGAGAGTCTTTAAAAATCTCTATAGGAATATAACTCGCTTTGTCCGCATCAGGGCAGAGCATTAATTGGGAATTTTGGTCGGGCCCGTACGACCTCTCCTTTTTTCTGGGGGGGGGGGGTCCCCTAAAAAACAAACAGTGAAAAAAGGGAGTTTTTCACTGTTTGTTTTTTGAGCTCGAGCTAGGCATACCTATATGACGGCTCTAAGTTGTAAAGGCATAAAGTGATACCACTCAAAGTTTGGAGGAATACCTCCCAACTTTTGTGAAGCAATGAATACGAGGATGTGAAATAGCGAATGTGCTGATCCTCCCCCACCCTACAAAGCCTAAGGTCGCTTGACAACTTGGAAGAAAAGACGAAACTGCGGACAGTACAACGTATATGTATCGATTTAAGAAAGAAGCGGAATTGGGAGAAATACAGAAATTCCGAAATGGCGAACAACGTCTTGATACGGATTAATCGCTTGGCCCACCAGTGGGAGAGAATCTCTTCATTAGAAAACAAAAAAAAAAAAAAAACAAAAAAGGACACAGGAACAGCCGCAATCAGCTGGAAAACGGCCGAGGAATCGATTGGAAGGGATTCTGGGCAGGACCAACGCCGCAAGGTGGTTGGAATGGGGCGCGTTTTTTCAGGAAAACAGGTTGTCTTTGGAGGGCCATAAAAAAGCGGACTGTGGGAAATAGAGAAACGTAGTCGTGTAGAAAAAGGTTTGACTTCCCGAAAGTACTGAAATGTTTATGAAGGTTGCCAAATTCAGGAAGAAATTCAGGTTGGGGATCTATTGGGGATGCATGCAAACTGTCCTTGTTTGAACGAAGATATTTTCCTTGAAACTCAACAGTCTGCAAACCGGTATCGAGTGCTAGAAGATTGCTCTTTCCAAAAACTACTTAAACTTTTTTTGAAGTTTCCGGGATTCATGAGATAATTGCGTTGGGGATTTGTTAGGGAGCACTCCGAGCTGCTCGAAAAATCCGTTTTCTGTGTACCGTTTCAAGCGAGCGTACTCGGATATCCAGAAATGCATCTGGAATGCATCCCTTCGTGGAATAGGAGCAAGCAGTAGGTGTTTTAGCGCCCATTAGCTTCATTTGTGGATGCGCCATGCTTAGGCTCCCACGCAGAGGTAGTGGGATGGTGCAAGTTCCACGCAATGCCTGTCTACACGAGCAGATGTGTTTACAGGATTCAGGGAGTTCCATGGCCAACCTACGCACTTGTTTACAGTGTTGTCCGTTGCGAATGATGGGGCGTGTCCGTGTCCGACGCCGCCAGATCTGTGCTCCACCAATTGCTGAATTTGATAAAGGAAAAGGATAAAAGAAAAGAGACTAACGATGATGTCGACTTATTAATATTATATTTCCAGTATTTCTGATTAGTTCAATCAAAGAAAGTTTTGTACTTTTTTTTACATATCCGGATTCTCTACAAAGCAAGTTTCGCTACACAGGACTCAGCACACTGACACCTTTGCGCTGCTCGTTACTGGCTACCGCACTCATTACGACCCCCCCCTCTCCCAGCGGCCAAATACGACCCCCTGTTGGGGAATCCCCAACAATGATGTGCCCTGGTCCGCATTTTCATCCGGAAATCGTGAGGAGCGTCTTCTAAATGATTCATTTTCATCTCAGATTGCCTTGACGGTCTGATATCCAGATGATTCGGGCGATATTTTGTCCCATGGCTACAAATTGCTTCGAGGCTATGACCTCAATCCACATCATTTTCTGTCACTGTGAAAGCTTCCAAGGAATAGTGGTGCAGGCTCCCTACTTTCCAAGCGGATGTGCTCCACCGCTCTGGCCAGTCGTAAAGTTGGAGGGGGACCTAGGCCGCACATCTCCGCTTTCTACGCACCGGCAGGAGCACCCTACTAGGCTGGAAAAAAAGTCCAGCGAGACTTTGACCAAATTTCAGACTGAATTTCCCCTCCCTAAGTGACACCTCTAGCTGCAAGGTAATCACCATTAGTAACTAGGACTAGTGCCTACCTTTCGTACAGATTCTCGTTTTCATTCTCGAACTATGGTAACTAGCATGAAGAAAAGATGGGACCTTATCTTCAAGTAGACGTTGATCTGCAAATTTTCGCTCTCTTAAGCGTGCAGTAGGGATCATAGGCGGAGGTAGTTAGAGGCTGCTTTGTTCGGTGAATAAGATGGATAGACTCGCATCTCCTGATTGAGATCCACAATATTTGGTGTAGCCTTATCGTCATATACGACCTTCGCATCGCCGGGAAGTAGAAAGAAAGTGGATGTTTTTGAAAAAAAATCAAGCATCGACGTCATTCATGTTTTGGAATTGATTACCGTAGACTGGCCGTCACTGCTGGTCCGGTATCCAGTGGCATCGCTGTTAAGCTCTACCGATGACACAATTAAACCTTTTTTTCCGTGCACACGTGCTTTTGTCTAATCAGGCGACTTTTTTCCTTGAGAGATCTTGCGAATGCTACCTGCCTGGTTCGAACAAAAGACCCAGCTCCTAATACTAATCACAATGGTCTTCGAAATGTTCAATGCGTACAAAGAAGAGAAAACGCAGTCATGTCTAAGCGGTAAGCTCTATCAGACTGTAACTCATGTGACATCTTTCACAGAGAATGTCACCTATAACCAAGGTTGTGGAGATGAGGCAGTTGTCACGCAGGTCTAGCCTGAAGATGTTGCCGGCTTAGTGATGGTGAATTGTACCTCCTGGGAGTGAAGTAAACGGCCGTCATCTGGTGACCGACCTATACGTTGCCTATCTGTGGATAAAATTGCTCCAGCTCCTTGGCCCAGACATCAAGTGACACTATGGTATGCAAGCGAAATCCCTCTTGAAGACAACGCAGGTACTATTTGCCTCGACTACGACAAAATAGCCTTACAGAAACTCATAATAAGGGATAAGCTCGAGAAACATACAGACCTTTCGGAAACTTTAGCTCAGGAATCTACCGCAAGTCCATAATATATATTTGAAATCCCTGAGATCGGGTAGGCGTGGCCGCATGTTTCAACTTAACCTGAAGGTGTCTATGCTTCTGGTGAGATATTTTCATCTTGACACAATTGTTGTCGTGTCTCTGTCCAACACAGAACAAGATGACAGTTGTCCCAGACTGGAATATTCCACGAGTAACCAATTCGTGCCATGTTCAAATGCCACGCCTACTCTGGCTCAGGGATAAGGAGTGCACCTGTCTGCAAAAATCTGAGAGAACACGCACTAATCAGGTGTGAATACACTCTAAACATTTTTTGGTTTTTTTCAGAGCAGTTCAAACGAAGTGTAGCAGAACTTGCTTTCCAATCTGATATATTGCTCTCGGAAGTGTCGATCGTGACTGCGGTCGCGAATGGGCTCTGTCGTGCTATAAGGACAGGAGGCCAAGCCACGAAACATGAAGGGAAGCCACGCCTTGATTCCGTCTCCATTCCGATGTCGTGTGGAATTAAAGCGCCAATAAATGTGAGTTGCTATTTGTCTGTGGAGAAGTTGGAATGGAAAGAAGGGAGCCCCAGGGCAAGTTGCCCGATATGAGCGTTGTTGGGTTTTAGATGTGTTGTTACCTGTTACTTAGTAGTTGTGCGCTTATAGCCAAAGGATCCCCATGCAGCGGCGTCATATCGCGGGGAAACATCAGAAAGGGCTCTTGGGGCCAGCGAGGGCCGGGTAGCGGGAGGTTGGAACCAGGGCACGCCATCGCGTTGTGATCATTTCCCGCTAAGTACAACCCCGCCCCCCTCCCCACCAAATAAAAGTCTTCATACGACCCATCCCCGGTCACGAAGGTTCAAATGAAATGAAGCGCAAAAGGGAAGAAGAAAATGAAAATAAAGAGAACTAGGCACTATTGAACTGTTCCTACGCCAGAAACTCAAAAAAAATTTATGCTGAAACTTTATCTATAGAGATGTTCGATGTCCTGATCAACATATGACATCATATGTCATGATATGACATCTTCTCCATACCAAAGCCCAAAGCTATTCAGCACTCTGGTGAGGCTGAAACGGGAAAGAGGAGGGATTTCCTTAAGGCTAGGCTCAGTCTTAAGTCTGCAAAAATCTGAGAGAACACTCTGCACTAATCAGGTGTGAATACACTCTAAACATCTTTGGTTTTTTTCAGAGCAGTTCAAACGAAGTGTAGCAGAACTTGCTTTCCATATTTTTAGTGATTTAGGGTATTTTGGCGCCGGGGCCTGTGGCGCGGGCGCCAAAGTACCCTGAATCATCAAAATCGACGAGTTTCGGGGAAGCGGAAGTGTTCAGGAGGTCGAAGTACCACTATAAGCAAATTTTCAGCCGAATCTGCCCTTCTAGAAAAAAGTCGACAAAAAAGCAGCCTGATTCCGGCAAACTGGGGTAGGAATAGTTCGATAGCGCCTAAAACCAGAACACAAACCAGAAAACTAATAAGAAACACTAAAAAAGAAAATTAACAAATCATTAGAAACGAACGACAAGAAAAAAAACTCATGGGACATAGAAGCCAAAACTAGTAAATAACATTTGAATATTAGTTGTTCGCGGTCATGCGCTAATACAAACGTATTGGAGCGCGCTATTTTACGACCTGGAGCCAATTTCAAGCCAAACACTCGAAAAGTACCCCTCGGTTGAACACCCATAACTTCTTTGAGAGTAAGCTTTGGAGAGGGGAAAGCAGGAATGAGGGGAACTAGGTTGGCACTTGTTACCTGATTTTGAGCGATTCCAAAAAATATCCTTTTTAGGAATTTTTCTCCGTTGTGATCCTTGCGTGATCATGGGGGCCAACCACAAGTCGCTACGCTTTGGACATCCATGGCAAGCTTCATACACGGCCTTTCGTAAAAAAAAAACTGTGCCGGAAGCATGAAGCTTTCTACTTTCCAGCAAGAACTTTCATTTTATCCCTAGGCCTGCTATTCGAAAAATTTCCCCGTTGTGATCACAGCGTGATCATTACCCCACGACCCGAAAATCCACCCCTCTAATGCCATAAACCTCCGCTTAGGACTCCGGTATGCTTCAGAAACGCATGTTATTGCCAAGGATATCAGGAGATAGTTTACTGGGCGCTACTGGCATCACTAGCGCTATCACGCAGAGCTATTGGGAAGGTGCAACTTCTAGAAAGGGCTTCCTAGGTGCAAGTAGATGTGCTCCTGAGACAGAAAGGTCCGGAAGTGTACTTTCATCTGTTTATTCATGGCGGATATTTATTGGCGCGGAGGTGGTGTAGTGACAAGTGGCGCGCTTACCACTCGCGCGATGCCGGGTTCAAATCCCGGGTCGACTCTCGCCCACGCCAACTAAGCCTTCTACCCTCCGTGGACAGTGAAATGGTACCAGATTCGTCTGGGAGGATGAAACACTTGTACACGGCTCTCCACCGCAAGTCATCGTATAGGCCACATCGCATTCAATACGCCACTACGATCCTAAATAGAAGTGCGTGCCCACGAAGAGGTTGATCAACGGCGGAGACTTTATCCTTCATCTTTTTTTATTAATTCATGACGTCGTTGTGGGCGACCATCGTATTTCCTGTCATCGCCCGTTCCCACTTCTGCGCTGGCATGTTGCTTCTGTCTTGTGTGGGTCTCTTCAGGGTTCATAACATGGATAAGTCTTTCATCATTGAAGCTGAACGACATCTGGTATCGCTGCACCCTCACATCAGAAAGGTCCCCGCGTTTACGACCCCCCCCCTGTTGTGATGATCACGCACGTGCCCTGGTTGGAACACTGATGTGAGTCGCATTTTAGCGGCGACTCAGGTGCAGCAGATGGACGTATCCCACCAGTCCTATCCGTTCCGCTGGAAGGATTAAAGCCCTCTATGGCCTGCCCTAAGGTGATTTGGACCTTCCCTCTACTCTTGAGCTCATTCATCTATGCATATTCGATGCTTACGCGTGAGCAGTTGCTATGCTGCCTTCTCGACTTCACTCGAAGCAGACCAGCTGGATCCATATCGAGCTAAACATCAGGCCTTACAGTCATTCTGAGAGAATCGTTGATATGAAGAACTCGTGCAGCGATAGTGAAAAATATCTCACGCAACGCGTGAACCATTTCAGCACAAAATGTTCGATTCATCTTCCCCGGTACTCCTCCTCCAGGCATGGAAGCAATAATCGCTCAAAAGCATTCACTAGCTCCTTGTGAAATCGGATACCATCCGATCCGAGCACTGGGATTGGGAAGGGCGTAGAAGTGAAGTTCTTATCAAAGTTATCAACGAAGCTCACAGTGAAATCAACCGCCACGTGTAAAGTTGCTGTACAAAATGAAAATTGTATTATTTTGAAGCGTGTCCAATTGTTCACATGCTTTCATCGGAGAGGAGTCTACATAATTTCTCCGGCAGGGAGTCTACAAAGGACCAACGGCGCAGAACTGTATTCTGCCGGCTCGCATTGACCAAGGAAGGTCAACAGATCAGTCCTGTCGTTTGCAATGCTATGTACACCGACATACGCGTGTTGGAACAGTGAGCTCAAATCTACCTTCCAAATTTGCGGAACGACTTTCTCAACGGAGTTATGAATGGCTACTTTCCCCGCGTTGTCATTTAACTATCGCATGGAAACTTGGAAGCGTTTTTACATTCATCAGGGAAGACACAGCAACGTAAAAGAGGAGCGTAACCGATGGTGAGCGGGACCAATACACAGGAGGTCATGGGATCGGTTCCCGTGTAGGCAGACCGTTTTGCATTTTTACGAACACGGCCAACAATGCTTTTAACGCCGGCTGTTGCAGTTATGTACTTGCCTGCAGGAGGACCTGCAATCAGTTTTTTTGAAGTGTGGACCTCTCGTGGCCTGAAAATGAGCTTGTGCTCGTCCCCCTCGTAACACATGTCATAAAGATTTTTTCCGAAACAATATGATAGTCATGTTCAGCAGCTCAAATTACCCCTGGAGACGAAATTTTTGCTGGATATGTGATTCTGACCCAACCTCAAAAATTTAGCGTAATCTATGGGTGAATAGCAACGGTCTGGAGCACACCTAACATCAGCTATTGCCCTTTGGATAGACTTTCCTCCTAGTGATCAGGAACATAATGCAGACGATGCGAACACGTGAGCACGATTGTTCTTTGTAAAAGACATGACTGAAGAGGTAATTCAGCTAGCCGACCACTAATCGATGATTGGCCAGACGTAGTATCACTGATCTCTTGCCCAGCCATGACTAACTCAACCCCTCTTTGTCGATATTGAGATAAAATTCCAGATTGTGCTAGAGTGCCGCCCCTGGCTCCCTAACCACGAATGTCTGCCTGGATGTTTCGCACAAAATGATTATTTCGCGCACTCCAAGTGCAGGAAATTCGACGTCAGCGCAGCTGCAAAGAACTGAGAGAAAAACCTCCGTAACTCTATTCAGAGAACCGTTTCGCAAGTTTTGAAGGTAGATATGAGTTCATCGCGTACAATGATGTTCACCTAACCTGTTGACGTGGTGAGAAATGAACTTTTTGAAGATCTTTGTGTCAACGAGTGCTGTTCAGCACTTGTTAGAATACTATTACTTTGACGAGACAATGAAAAGGCACTGTTTCCTACAAAAAAAAGCACAGCGACGCGAGTGTTTGTTAAGAACCCAATGATCACGAGTGAGCTTGGTTTTCGCCTATTATGCCATAATTTGTCTTTGCTTTTCTTACTCTCTTCTTTTCTGTAGCATGTGCTCTGTGAGGATAGTCCATCTTCGTCAAAAGACGTTCAAGAGAGAGACAGACGCACGCTAAAGACGAAAAGCGACATAGATCATGTTGCTACAGCTGCACCTTTCACAAACTTCTCTCAGTTTTTGCGATAATTCCTTGCCGAGCGATGCGCTTCTTGATTTAATGATTTTGATTTGATTTTTAGCGACGGATTTGGTTCGGCGGGCACGCCAAACAGCCCACGTCCAGAAATCAAAGTTTGATGTTTTATTATCTAAAACGATTTTGCGATTTCGATTCTTCCATCATAACACGTCTTATTTCTATAAAAAAAAGCAAGGGAAGGAGCTTAGGGCTCAACTTCGCATTCCGCAGATCCTTGACGAATGTCCCGGCGGCTACGTAATTTCTGCTTGAATTTTGCCTGCTTTGACGACACGATAATCCTTGGCCGTTTTCAGCGTAGAGATCTGCCTCTTTTAGGGATGGACGATAGTTTTACCTTAGCTGTTATCTGAAGGAAATGAATAGGTGGCATAAATCTTCTTTTTGGAAAACCGAAATTCGTGGCCCACCGACGAGACTCGTACTGACCCGAGAACCGAATCTGAACTGAATATATTTTCTCTTAAGGTATATCGAAGGCTAAGTTTTTTTCTCAGGTGGTATTGTCATCTAGCTGAGCTGTGTATGACAATAAACAACAGTAGTAATTAGGAATTGAAAACAAACATACTTTTCTCCTAAATGCATTCCATTCTTCTATAACTGGATTTTTATTTCAAACGAGCTCATGGTTGTGACTAATATCGTTGTTGGTATTCAAATAAGTGGGACAAAATGATTAGGTTTAGGAAAACGTGTGGTCATTGAATGTGTAATGTTCCTATTGTCATCATGAACCATCTGCAAATCTTTGCGAATGCGGTGCAGTTGTTGAGCGAAAAAATGTTGTTTTCCGGATCCAATCTGAACGGGAATAAAATACGAGAGGAAATTGGAAAAATGTATCAATTAATTGTCTCAGAGCTTCACAATGTGAAACCACCATGATGATTTCATCCCAAGTGGGAGGTTTCAAAAGGGTCTGCACCGATCTGCAATATTTCATGCTACCAGGAGAGGATTTATTTTACATTCGTATCGTGGATGAAAATTGGTCTCAATCGACGCGCGCGCCTCGAAGTGATTGTTACGACCGGAACAAATTGATCCAACTGAAAATAGTTGGGGGGAAAAATCGCGAATAAAGAGTTGAGAAAAGCTTCAAAAACGACGAGAAGGTCTCGTTAATGAGTGTAGCTTGAGAAAGTGGCCTTCCCTTTGCTGTGCCGACTCCCGGAAATTCGAACTAGTTTCAAGAGAGGATCAGCACCAGTTGATGCCGAATTAGGGATAATTTCAAAATTATCTCGATCGGGACTTTTTGGATGCGCGTCAAGTAGGAAATCATAAGGCAAGTCCTTAGAGTCCACGTTCTCGGCTTAGGTCATCCCATTTCAGAAACGTCGCCGAGAATCAACCAGGAACGGCAGAAACAGCAACAAGGGAATTGGTGTGAGGGTTACTATACCATTTGGAAGCTAGTACCTTTAGATATGTAACTGTGAAATTTGGTGGGCCTACCAACAGAAGAAGTTCTAGAGAAATTGAAAGAAGCCTGAGTAAGGTGATAAATATCAGCACCGATTCTCGGAAATGGCCAGCAGCATAGAGGAACGTCGCGCAGCTTAAATGTTGACTGGCGCCGGAACGTCAGGCTCGTGTGAGGTAGTTCTCGAAGTAACAAGAATGGCCAAGGTTAGTTCAGGAGCCCGAAAGAAGAAGAAAGTAAAAATTTTTCTCCGTGCGATGGGGCCATAGTTCCACCCTGCCACCAAGAAGAAGGGGTGGATGAAGTCAAGCGCGTGAATGTCTGATTCCCAAAGCATGGACCTTTGTTGAGCTTCCCCGGAGACTGACATCCCTGCTGCAACTGCTGCTCGAGTTATGTCCGATAAACTGAGGATGGTCAAGAGGGTGTGCGCATGGGTACCT
This sequence comes from Cooperia oncophora, assembly GCA_036418165.1. Classification (NCBI taxonomy): domain Eukaryota; kingdom Metazoa; phylum Nematoda; class Chromadorea; order Rhabditida; family Trichostrongylidae; genus Cooperia; species Cooperia oncophora. The sequence continues at coordinate 22,804 of MU966576.1, forward strand.
AATTTTCTTGTAGAAGCACGAACGCAGTACCGATTCTATGCCTCTAGCAGTAATGTTCTCAGCATGAGATGTCATTCACAACTGTGAAAACGCACCCCGGCCTTAGATGAAATATGGGTGGTCTTGGACCTCGAGCCAAAACTCACAATCGTCAATTTTGTATGAATGCAGATGAGAAGCCGCCCGAGTTCTACCATGAGGAGTTACGTGGGCGCAAGTGGATGATCATCATAGCGAAGGATTCCCACACTGTGGCTTTCAGGCGGCTCTATACAGAGAATAAAATCGTCGCTGTCGGTGTATATTGCCTGTTCCTCGGCAATCAGATCGACAAATGGATGATACCACACAACTACAAGAAGGCCACCGTTGCTCGTCATAGTGCCAGACCCCGAGTAACTGTATTGTAGGGCAGTGCTGGGACACAAACAATAGAGACCTGGGTTCAATCGCCCCATTCGCCAACATAGAAGCCGTTCGATTCCAACTGTTCTGGTCAGTCGAGGGTACTCTCCGACGGCAAACGCTACAATGTTTTGTCATTCGCCGAAATTGGCATCAACAGCAATTTACTCGCACTTGAAAAACCGAAGGTACCAGAGGTCCAAACGGCTTTCGGGGCACTGGGAGCGGGTCATTGGTGAAGGAGGGATCTACTTAACTCAAAGCCAAAATATTACTTTCCATCTGTTTTCTCTTCGTTTTATATGAAGAAGATCTGCGGCACTTTTGAATGGGATGACATAATAGCTGCTGTCTACCATGCAGTCTTTGAGCGATGTTGTCAAAGCGGAATAAGGTAAGGAATGGAAAGCAGTCGACGGAAATGGATGCGGTGGACGTTTTCGGAGGACGTTTTTAGGTCCACTGGAAGAATTTCACGATGAATCGAGCTCGCAACTCAGCAACACAGAAAGATAAGCAGCAATCAGCCTCCTGAAAAGACACTTCCGTCACCAAGAGTCGCTACCAGTGGTCATTTTCTGAACAGTCTGATAGACTGGAGAGCAGGATGTGTTCGGAAGGAGTCCTTCACTTTCACTGATTTTTGCATTAAGTCCAGCGTCAAAATCTATTGCGGAACAGCTCCGGACATGCTTTCATCTAACATAATACCCCATATAATCCTCCAAGGAAAAATATTCACTGGATGAAGGTAAACATATCTTGCTTGAGCCATCACTTTCTCGGAGGTCTCAAAGGGAAGGATACCAACTCGTCATGGCCATTCAGAATGAGATGTATACTCCTAGGAAGCGTCTTCGGACGCTGATATCAGATCTGACTTCCAAATCTGCTAAACGATTCTAGGAGAGAAGTTACGGACCTTTTTTGCTACTGTGCTTAACCATTGCGGTGCGCCCCTGCCCATACTTTGAGCGTGTGAACCCGTTCGTGGCACAGCCGCAGCCGTGCTTACCAGGAAAGGTCAACAGGTCAGCCCGGCCATTTCCAATGAGCTGCACACCGTTGTACGCGTCTTGGGACGGTGAACTCAAATCTACCTTCAGAATTTGCGGAACGATTCGAACGGAGTTATGGAGGGTTTTATCCCCGCGTTGTTGATTCACATGCTATCGAATGCGTTTTTGTATATGTATGGAGTCGTTCCGAAACGTGGTAGTAAAGCGCAACGGCTAGCAAGCGGGTTTCTTAGGCGACACGTCGTAGGATAGATTAATTTTTTGCATTTGTTCCAAGAACATGGCCGACAAAGCTTCTAACATCTCTGCTCGCCTGCACTACCCTATAAGGGAACCTGCGATCAGTTTTTTTTGAAAGTGTAGACCCATTGTGGCCTGAAAGAGTGCTTGTGCTTGTCCCCCTCGTAACACATGTCACAAGGGTTTTTGCAATGAAATACCATCATATTCATGTTCAGCGGGTCAAATTACCCCTGGGGACAAGTTTCTAGCCGAATCTGATATTTCGACCTAACTTGGAAAATGTAGGCCATTTCATGGGTAA
>MU966576.1:24871-34990 GCA_036418165.1 Cooperia oncophora
AAGATAGCTTGATACCTCTCACTTCCATTCACTAATTCTCTCGGCGCGGGCGTCAGGAGGCTTCAAGCCAAGCGGATATTCGTATTCAAGAGGTCGAATCACCTCGGAATACAACTCTTAAGCTAAGTCTATCCAAGGAGTGGTTTTGGTTGCAATGAAGCACACCCTGCTTTTCATGCACGAACGTGTGCGACTGTTCCCTGTACTTGAGTGATCGGTAGAAAGCTATGGCTTCATTCACCTCAACCACACGCATACTATCCTATGGACTTGTTCAAAATTGAAGCCCTCAAGCAACGAGAACTTTCAAACCACCCCTCTAGCAGGACCTCCCCCTCTTCGGAAGTGATTGAACTCTTCTTCAAGTTTGAAGGAAACTTTCATCATCGCATTATCAGGTGATCGGAGGTTATCGGTATGTTCTACGGAGCTATCTTCCTCGCAGTCGATCATGCGGTTGTCGCTTAGCGCGTAGGGCGAAATGGGCTAAAAACTCTCTTCTGCAATCCCCCTCTCTTTTCCGGATAGTGGTCGCGCAATATCGCACGGTCTGAATTCTTTCACTAGATATGATGGCAAGGAAGTAGAAGTCAGAACAATTCCCCAGTCATCGGACGTAGGATCGCAAGAGCTGTTAGCTGCTGAATGCTGGAGAGAACTATTGCAGATTTTGAAGTCCTGCGTTACCCCATACATGTTCTGTTCACCATGAAAAATAAAAAGTAAAAAAAACGTTCGGTTCAAGTGCTTGAAGCAGGTATGAATGTGCATATGGCCTCCTGCTAGAGCGAGTTAGGTGAAAGTGCAATTTCTCTCGGAAGTAATCCACAAGACTCATAAACAGCAGAGAGGGGCCCTGATGGTTGAACTGATACATGAAACTTCTTTCCAGGTATTTAGATGCGTTTTAAGAAAAAGATAAACCACGAAATGCATCAAGAATTCGAAACTTTGTTCCACTGCTAGAAGCTCGCTCTCCTACCTGCTGCGTCATCAGAACTCAGCTGCGGTAGTGTCACGAGAGGTCCACAAGCGGAAAGTCTTGCAACGGTAAAGCACATGGCGAAAAAGGACTGTAACTTCCCTCCTAGAATTGTTCAGTAGACTTGGAATTCAGATCTGATATCAGCGTTCGAAGGTACTTCTAGGAGTATACATCCTATCGCGGTGAGCCGCGATTTGTAGCATAGCAGATGCTTCACTCGTTCATGCCTTACTTGATGACGATTCCCAGGAGAACACCTGCAGAGTCACAGATGCGTAGAAGCCAAGGAGAAACATGCATGGAAAACGCAAAAAAGCTGCGGTCGAACTGTAGAAGCGAAACACCTGCAGTCCAGTATAAAAGCCGTGACTCTTTCGGTCGTCGTCTCAGTCATTTTACATTTTGCTTAGTCCTATGTTACATTTTGTTTATTATATATTATTATGTATTTGTAGTTTAATGTAAGGTGAAGTTCCGTCAAGCTCATGCAGTCGGATTTGCAAGAAAGCTTTTTTAACGTCTGATATGACTGACTAAGACGACGCTCCCGTAAAAGCATTGCGGAGAGAGCCGGTAGAATCAACGGTTCCTGGTTTGAAACATCATTCAGGGATGGCTGACCCTTAAAATGAGCGATGCGTCGAAAACGATGCGCAGCTTCGTAGTTTCCTTCTGTAGAGTAACCACGGGTTGATGAGGAATGTAGTGCAATACGCTGCCCTCTGGTGTCTTGTCATTAGAATTTCCTCGATAATTCCTTGTTCTTTCTGGTCTCGCATGGTGTTATCATACTGCAACAGTATATCTGGTTGCTGTCTCAGCTTGTTAGAGTTCGCTGTATAGCCGTTTAAGAGCCATGGCTCTTTAGAGGATAGTGGATCGTTGCCCTCTTTACATGGTAAGCGAATATACCAGTCATCATGGCGTCTCTCAATCGTTTGATTGAAGAACTCGAAAACTTTCTCACTGATGGCTTCCTTTTCTTCGTCCTTTGTTCCGGTGAATTCGCACACTCCTGATGAGTCCATGGTCCAGTACTTGTCCCAACGTTCCAGGTCTCCGTTGAAATTTGTCAGGGTGTTAATTGTTTGCTACGGTTGGAGTCTTGTTTGGAACGTCTTGCTCCTCTTTTGCTGTCATGTAAGCAGGTAACGGAGCTTTGAAGGAATCAGCTGCAACCTTGAGGGAAGGGTATATTGAGGACAAGCACTTTGCAAAAATGTCCAGAGCTGATCGCATCCCAACAGGACCTGTGGTGCGCTAGATGAATCGTGCAGCGCCGTTGAGAGTACGATATTGTTGCGTGTAAGAAACGCCATATCTTCTTTTGCCAGACTGGTTGTCCTACCTGCTCCTGTGAGTACCTTGGTGGTGTACAGCTTCAACGGGTGTCTTTTACTCTGCTGGTCCCAGATGTCTACTGCAGTGACGTTACACTCAGTGGTCTTCGGCGTATCCTCGCCGAATGTACGAATCACTAACGTGCGTGTCGTCGAACAGTCCAGATGCAATTGCTGCGCTAACTTTTCACTTATGAAGGATTGGTCCGCACCGGTACCAAAAAAGTATCTTCACTTTTTTCCGCCAGTAGCCACCTGCGTCCCCAAGCCTTCGAAACCTGTGAGTAGCCACACCAATAAACTCCATCAACAACACTACGTCCTTATCTGCATAGCTGATTCCGCGATAAGAACTCTACGACCGTACAAGTGACGATTTTCATAACTTTGTTTTTCACTGAAAGGAGGGCCTTGAAGGCGGAGTCTGGAGGGGGCGGAGTCACTGGAAAAAAGGAGGCGTCACTGAACCTATATTCCGCTATAGCGCCCCTCCCTTACAATTTTTTGCCGCGAAACCTGTACAAGGTTGTTCGCCGCGGACCACACTACCCTCCCAACGCCATACTTGCAACTTCTATACCTGATTGCAGACCGAGCTTTTAAGGAGTTTCGCGACATTATTTTCGGATGATAAAAGAAATTACGGCTTTTCAGTGATAAAATCGAGACCTCGAAAACCAGAAAACGCTGCCTGAATATGGAAAAGGCGTTGAATATAAGAATAAGAATAAATGATAGGCAAGTCAAAAGGCAAGGAAATAAACTGGAGAATTTTGATGGTTTGTGAAGGGGTACAGCTCACCAAATCAACCAGCTCCACATTTCGGCGCGAGATCATTCCATTTTGCTCGATGATTATCACAGAATTCATACAATTTGCGTGGAGACTCCCGAACAAATTGTATGCACGTTCTCCTTTCAGATCATCAACCTTAATGACTTATTGGAGACAAGTAATTGTCACGGTAGGGAAATGCTTCGAACAAGATAATTAGTTGGTTGATAAAGAGATTTTAAGACGGGCAAAACAATGAAGCAAATCCCTAACCCGTTTATCTCACAAATCCCGAAAACTTCGGGAACAATCCATTGGTTTTTGGAAAGAGGATATCTTCGACGTTACAAAACTGGTCTTATTTTTGCAAACGGGTAAATTGGAAGAAAATCATCTCCGTTCAAACCAGGAAAGCTTGCATCCGATTTTGAAAAACCTTAGCTAATCCGCAACGCTGAATATCTCTCTAATATAGACAACCTTGATAAACATTTCAGTACATTTCGGAAAGCTCAGATGTTTTTCTTCACAAATATGTATTCCTTTGCCCCGACTGTCTTCTCTTGAGAAAGTTATGGCTTTATTGAAAAAGCTTCTTCACTTAAGGGTGTATGGACGAACTCGCCCCAACTCCACTCAAGAGGACGCAGACCCGCGAATTCAGAAATTTGGAGCGCAGAGCCCGTGCACTGCAGTTTGGTGTTTTGATGTTGCCTAAAAATGACGCTAGTCACGGGTGCAACTGCGTACCGAGGTGACCTACTGTAACTACACGCCAAGTTTTATTGAGGAGATCCTATTGCGCACAGTTTGAATTGAATGACCATAAATCGACTGACTAGATGGATCGACTGTTCTCGATTGCTACGTTGTGAGTATAGCTGCGATTTATATTCGCATCATAGATGGTGTAATAAGGATGTGTGACATCGAATGTCATTTCAAGTAACTGTATTCTGTAACAAAAGTAAACAAAGAAGAGTTCATGTGGAATGCGCCTATGAAAAAATTCCCTATTCCGGAAAGGGAAGTCATAACAGTTACACCACCCCCTCGCCCCTGAACAGCATAATGTTTGGAGAAAACTAGGAAAATTGTCAGGAGATTCCGGAAAAACTGGTAAGAAGTTGGGGAAATCTAAGAGAGTGGTAGGTTAGTTGGGGGATGAGGGAAGGAGGGGGGGGGTCGTACCTCGTTAACTTTTAGGGGAGGGTTCGTACGGACCCAACCAGAATCTCCAAATCAACTAGCGATGTGCCCTGATGGAAACACCTACTCGCGTGGAGAGACATTACGTAGAAGTTGCACCATATTACTACTGCGCGGGAAGCTAACCCACGGAGCATCCGTAGATGAGGGAGACGGGCAAGAGAATCGTAATTTGCCGCTCCGCCGCGCGCGGCGATGGGCGCGGCGTTTTCTTAACTCGTGTTAACCTGTCGATTGGAGCACCGGACTTCATGTAGACCCCGTCATCGTAGACATTCATGACTATTTTCGGTTCTGAATTGCCTGTTGTCGCCATCTACTACCTGGAACCATCGTCATTTGCGGGCGCGACGTCGCACGCGACGCCACCAGCGCGGTGAACTACGATTCTCTCGTCACATACCCCAGAGATGATGCCAACGGGCGCTGAACCACCTACTCTTCTTTCATGAAAGGGTTCGTTTCAGATGCATTCTTGTGCATTCAAATCCTCCCACTTACCCAACAAATGGGTTTTTTCTGCGCAGCTCGAAGTTTGCCCCAATAAATCTATAATTCAACTAATTCATTTATCTCATGAACCATGGAAGCTTAACAACAACTTGAGCTTTTTTGGATAGAGAAAATCTTCCTCTTGTCAAAACAACTATAACTTTGGAAAATATTGCGTTGAAAAAAATTACTGTCGTACAAACAGAAGAATTCGCATCTGACTTTTAAAACTCACAACGGATCCCCAACGCTGCATATTTCTCAGAATCAAACAATGTTCATGGGCATTTCAGCAATTATCTGGAAGTATTAGCGCTAGCGCGGTTCTTCGAAACTGCGTTCTTCTCTTTCCACAGCGAAAGGTAAAGTTTCTTCAGAATGACTGCCTCACTTGAAGGAGAACGGCAAAGGCGCCCTGACTTGTTTAAAGGACGAAGGCTCACACATTCAGAATTTGTGCACGCGGGAAAATAACACAAGCGCGGCATTTGGCAGGCAAATGTCTCACTGCCACCATATGCGCAGTAGATCTTGTCCTGTGAAGATACGAAGTGTTTTGAATTTCATTTTACGCAGTTTCAGTAAGGCCCTAAGGCGAGGCGAGGTCAATGGAGGGAAAACCAAACGGTTCACAGGAAAGTAGAAGCTGACACAAGCACATTTTTGGAAGAATAACCGATTTAGATTCGGCCACATAGGAAGTGGGGAGTGCATATTTAGTTGGCATCGCAAATTAATATTTCGCAAGGAATGTGATGCATTGGAGCTAAGGCGCATGACGTTCCGCGAACAAAACAGGTGCGTCATTTGCGTCTTACGGAGCACTTTGTCAATGATTGTCCAAGAGGCGGTTGCAAAGCATGCAACTGGAGAAAGCATCACTAAACGCTTTATGCGCGACCTAGTCAACCAGACGATACACCTGCGCAGCCACTAGAAAAGACATGCACATACGCCATAGGGCAGAGCAGCGCATGCCGCGGCTCCATGAATTGTGAGAGCGGCTGCAAAAATGGCGAGGCAAGCGTCTCAAAAGAAAGCGAAGCAAGCGCAAGCACATTCCGTTGAGACAGCTACTTGCGCAGACAATGCAGCTTTGCCTTGCGAGGTATAAGAAGATGATTGAATTATTGATTCTTCCTCGGATAGAAAGTAACCGTTCTTGACAATAAAAACAAGGAGACTTCTAATGGAGGACAATGTCTTCTTATTAAGCGGAGTGGCTTGAATAAGAAACTCCGTTAATGACCTCTGGAAGGACATGGAACTTTTACTGTGATAACGCCGTATAAGGGAATAACTATGCGGCCAACCTCATTCTCTTTGCCAGTACACCAATTGAGGCAACTGAAACTCTTTAGGACGCGCAAAATTCTTGAAGAAATGGGAATGATGTAAGAGAATTTTTGTCAAACGACGAAAAGCTGCGTCAAGTCACCAGAGAGGGGTAAATCTAGTGCACGAAAAGTGCCCGGAATTCCTTGGTATCCGGAAACGGACTGTTCGGAAGCCCATTGTTCCTTCACTTCAATGGATCTTATCACAGAACGCATCGTGGCGCGCCAAATAGCCTCAATCTACGATCCTCTGGGATAGCTCGTCCCCGATGCTCTGAAATGGCTTGCCCCTATTCGATCACGTCAAAATTCCCAACAGGAGCTTTGGAGGCAAAAATTCAAGTGGTATACGGAGCTACACTCCTTATCGCTATAGCATGGGTTACTTATGGTGTATTTCAATTTGAGATACTGTATCTTCTTCTGTGTCGTAGGAAAACATCATTCTAACTGCTTCATCTCACGAAAACCTTGGCCACCACCACGTTCAATTCAAGTATGCAGCCACGCCTACCGCATCTCAGGGATTTTGAATGTACTCCCGGAAGTTGGTGGCCAACGGGCAGAAATCTTTGAGAACATTAGCGGGTTTCGAAATTCTCATCCCAAGGTGAGTTCGAACAAACTTTGGGATGCAAAATCTTGCGGTTTTCGCCGACGCCAGCGAGATTCATCCTTCGTCCAAATAAATTTCGTTAAAGATCGTTAGAGTTTTGAAAGTACTGGGCTGAAAGTGTTTTTGAGCTATTAAATGTGAGGGCCTGGCTATATTCCCAAAGAAAAGCAGAAAAGTTATCAGATAAAGCGGATAAAAACTATTTTAGGAGCCGATATCCGCAGCGAAAAGCGAGGCTAGAAGCTTTCACATGTTTTGAAGTTGTTTTATTTTGATCTTTCACGTATGTTATGTTTGCTTGTGTTTTGCCTCCGACTCAGCACTGTTGCAGTGAATTTCGGCGCGTGCGGTGCAGCGTTAAACAGAGACCATTTAGCAGTAAGGCCCTAAGGCGAGGAAAAAACATGACAAGATTGAAAATATTCCAGGCGCAGCGCAATAATGAAGGAGAGACATGTGATACAAAGGAAAAAATAACCTGCAGCATATGCCAACGTTTTTATATGCGCGCTGGCATTCGCTTCGCAGAACGGAAACCGATGAAGGGGCTGGAAAAGCACTGAATCCAGATTCAGTATGAATCCTGGATTCCGGATTCAGTGCTTTCCCTGACGATGGTTTGTGGTGAGGAAACACACCATCATCGGGGATTCCCCAATAGGGGGAGTGCTGTTTGGCCGCTGAGGTGGGGGATGATCGTAATGAAAGGGGCATTCAGTACCGAACAGTGTAGAGGTACCAATGTCACTGGACACCGGGTAGCAAAACGTGCTCTCCATTGAACCCGGATCTAAGGAAGAACACTTCAAAAATCCAAATGATTTACTAACAGTATTAATAAGTTGAATAAATCTGTAAGTACGTAAGCTAATTGACAGCACAACAGGACTGCAGGTGGGCCATGGACCTTTCTGAACCCTATCAACAGACATTACGTTTAACCATGCCTTCACTTCTGTGTGGAGCCTAATGCATGGCAAATCCAGAGATGAAGGGGCTCTAAACCAACCATTTCCTGTCTTGTTCCACAAAGGCATTCGTTCTAGATGCATTCTTCTGTATTCAATTTTGCCGACCTGAAGTGGTACACAGCAAACGAGTTTTTTCGCGCAACTAAATTTTCTCCTCAATGAACCCAACGCAGTCGTTCCATAAATCCAGGAAGCTTCAAAACATTTCAAGTGTCTTTGGAAAGAGGAAATCTCCTTCTTCTGAGAACTGCTCTTTCATTTGCAGACAGTTACGCTGAGAGAACGCTACCGCCGTTCAGAGCTAGAAAAACTTGCATGTACTTTTGAAAATCCCCAACGAATCTTCATATCTCCAATAAGGAAAAATTTATGCGCATTTCGTAACATTTAGAGGAGTATCTCTTCTGAACTGCGTTCTCCTTCTCCCCAGTGGTCTTCTCTCAAGAAAGTATGCTGCTTTAGAAAAACTACATCATTTACTGGGGTATCGGCAAATGCGCTCCTTTAAAGGACGAGGCTCGCGTTTTCAAAATTAAGAACTAAAGCTTGCAGCACTTGGCCCATAGATGCCACACTAGGTTGCCACTCAAACTTTTCTCCCGCGCGCGAACTTGAAGGCAAGAGTGGATGTTTAGATCCTGTCCTGTGAATCTACGAAGTGTTTCGAGTTTCATTCTCACACAGCATCTAGTTGAATGGTGTTCAGTGCTGGAAGGTGCTTAGAAACAGGAAAACCACTCAGCATCGGTTTTCTCCCGCGTATATTGTGGAAAACGTTCCTGAAGGAGAAACAAACCTTTGAACCTAACTGGGAAGGCGCAAAAACAAGAGTGGGGGATACCGATCACCCTGAAGGGGGGGGGGTACCTTACTTGTAGCCCTCGACTAAGAGTGCATCCACCGACCAATAACGCTGAGATATCAATACCGCCACACATGGAAAAGCGCTTACGGTAATTTAAGTGAAGCAAAAGAAGACATAATCCCTAATAATCAGAGACGTTCCCGAGTCCGCTGAACACAAGGTAGACGTATTGGGTAGTAATATTTGGGTATTGATAGCTGACTGATACAGCAATCCTGCAGAGTAAGAGCTCTGCCTCGCTTTTGTCTATATAATACTGAAGAAAAGATAATCACGTCGTGATTGTTGTCCTCCACACTACCTGCTCAATTAGGTGAACCGCGCGACTTGCATAATTATTGAAATGACTCCCCAATTTGGTGATTCAAGAACATAAGCCTCTTAGATTAGGCGCAGCTAGATTCGAGGAGTGAGCTCCATTCCTGCTATGCAGCGTCGATTATTACGTCCATTATCGCTTTCACGTATTTACGCATGAGATGCTGCTAAGCGAACAACAGACGTGGAGGTGATTTGCTAGATGGAAAGGCCCCCTTCATCCCACCCTACGTCTCTGAGGAAGTCAGCACTTCCATCAGGAAGTGCTTGGAGGAGGTCTGGCTTAGAAAGCACAGTTGTCATTATAAATGCTCAGTAACCTGAAGCGTAGGCGGATTAGAAATCGGCTATATGACCGTTTATTCACAATCCCAATTTGTGTAGTCTGTGCAGCTGGCAGGGGGGGGGGCGACTGCACCATCTCGGGGGTGGTCTACAAGACCACCTGTTGTAGTTGTGGGGATGAGTACATCGGTGAAAACATCGATCGGATCTGCGAGCGTGTGAAGGAGAATTGGAGGGCAAGTGTAGGTGACGAATGTCTATTGCCTTGAGAGCACACAGGGTTCAAACTCATGATTTCGGAGTCGAGATCAGAACTTTGGTGCGAGAATCGCAAACATTCGCAAGGAAAACCCCCATTTCGGATTCAGGTCAGCAACCCAGAAATGAACCCGAGGGAAGATCGCATCATAATAGCGCTTAAGCTAAGATCTTGCATAGGGGCGGCCTTCCAATAGTGACCCTAAATGAGGAACAGTCCAAAGCGATCCTATCGCCGGGTTGTGGGATCGGACTCTGTTGCGGTGAGTGCTCCCTCCTACGATTAGGTGGTGATGACGTGATGATCTAAACTTCACCAGGATAGCGGAGACGTTTGGTCGGGTATTCAAAAATTGCTTCGATCCTTTCAGTCTCTGAAAAGGCGATCCAGCCGAAGGTAAGCCAGTAAAGGTGAACTAACAACATTGTGTGGAGTTCAAGCAATAAATCATACAATTACCATTCATAATCATTCAGCTGTGAAGGTCAGTCGTTTGAGGAACCCGAAGGATGATGAACCCGCTCGCTTGAGGTCCCCCTCGGTTTGTTCGCCTGGGGTCCCGGACGAATTCGTTCGTAACGGGTTAAGTTGTCAGCAAGCCCCAGTACTGTTGTCACCTCTCTGCGTTCTGGACCAAGGACCAGGATCTCGCGGGTGGACCCTTTCA